>JBCEWC010002433.1:0-34491 GCA_038996855.1 Solanum aculeatissimum
TATACGACCTTTGTAAATAAATAATTTATCAAAATTAGTGAATTAATTTTTCTCTCTAATATTTGTTATAGAAAAAGGTACACGTTTTGGTCACGCGCAAAGCGCGTACAATATGACTAGTATATATATATATGTGTGTGTATGTATATATTTCTTTTCATACATTTTTCATTCATTTTAGTTCTAACTTTTGAAAATCATATATGCATGCATATATACATGTATACATATGTTCATATATATTTTTATATATCTATTTTTCATCGCTTTTTATCGATAATATTTTTAACTTTCTAAAATTATAATCTTATAAATATACATATATATTGTGTGTGAGTATTATGTACGTATTGTTTTATTACATTTATATATATGTATATCTACTTGCGTATTTAGTTTTTTTTTTCGTAATTTTTCAGAAATCGTTTCAAAGATTGTATTATTATTATTACTATTATTTTAATTAATTAATTTATAAAAAAAAATTTGAAATTAATTAGTTGATAATTAAGTTAGTTATTTCACCTTGTTAAATTTCAAGAAGCTCTTTAATTAATTTATATTAATTCGTCTCGTGGCCAAGATAATCACCTAATTCGATTCGGCTATATTTTTAATCCTAATTTAGTCTCGATTATGTTTTTAAATTAATTAATTTCTCAATTGTTATTTTTCTTACCTTTAGCCCCCCCCCCCCCCCCTTTTTTTTGGTTTAATCCTCCGTTTTTCCCCTTCTTTGTTCCTATAAATATCTCTCTTTGTGTCAAGAGGAAGAGAGGATTTTTTCTGGAAGAAAACTTCTAACTAAAAAAATTTTTTTTTGCCCCTGTTCAAATCCGAAATTTCAGAAAAGTTTTCCAAATTTTGAGCTTCCGACACTGCCGAGTCGCATCACCAAAGTTTGTCTCGTGGTCGGAGTCCGTGGAAGCTCGTCGTCTCGGTTTGCCGCGCTTTAAAAGGTAACGTCTTTACCTCTCGTTTTCACGTTTAAATGTTGAATAGCGTTGTTGTTATGTTAAGTTTTATCCCCTTTTTTGTCGAATGCTTACTGCCTCATGATTGAGTCGATGTTGGCATTGGTGTTTTTGACTGCAAAAATGATTTTTGTTGGAGTAATTGGAATCGCGTTTTGATCGTGGGAGCCTTGTTTCGGGGTTGTTTTCGCGCTTTTAATTCCCCCCTGCCCTCTATGTTTGTGTTGTGGCGCTGCGATTATCTTGGTGGTGGTCGTTGTTGTTGTCGATTGTGAAGTAATCTTCAAGGTCGTAAGGTTATGTAAAGGTTGTAAAAGTTTTGATTGCGTATTAATTTTATGATTCTTTGTTCAAATCTTTCGTGTTCTATGTTGTTAAGAGATCAAATTGTTGGGTATAAGATTAAGTTTTTTTTTTTTGCCGAATAGCTTCAAATCCGGGAAAATGTGTTAAATTTTTCGTCTAAAGGATTAATATGTTATACTTTCGTATCCGCGCAATCTTTGTACAATTTGTTGAGCTTTGGTCAAGATATGGCTTCAGATGGTTGTTAAGGATCAAAGATCGAGTCAAAAAATCATTTTTGTGCTTCTTAAGTGAATAACCTCTTTAAAAAGTTTCTTTGTCGCAAATTGGAGTTCCATTCACATATTGATTTTTAGTTTCAAGTTTGAAGGGTCTTGTATGTGAGTTCTTAATCGTTGGGGTTGGTGTTAGCTTAAATGAATATGTGATCATTAGTTTAAGTCGATGAATCCATATGTTGTATTGGTTTCAAAATTTAAGCTTTTATGTTGACTTCTAACTTCAAAAAAATATAAGTTTTCATATATCGGTTTCTAGTTTTAAACCAATAAGTCTTGTATGTGTATATTTTAATTTCCAAGTTAGTAGGTTTCAAATTTTGATTTTTGGTTTCAAGGCTAGCTTAATGTTATAGGATTTCTCTAGTTCTAGGCTCATGAGTTTATTTTAGCTTCCAATATATTGAGTTGGTATATTGATTCTTGGTTTCAAAATATGAGCTTATATATATTGGTTTAACTTCAAGATTTGAGGGCTATGTGCAAGTTTTGACTTCAAGATAATAAGCTTGGGGAATAGAATGAACTTGGGATGCTGGTCATTAGTTTCAAGTTCAAAAGGTCTTATATGTGGTTTTCTTGTTTTTTAAAGATAATGAAACTTAGGTGTTGTTCTTTAGCCTTAAGTTGGTGCGTTCATGTGTTATTTTTTGTTTCAAAATTGGAGTTTTGTGGTGATTTCCTAGGTTCAAGATGTGAGTTTCATATGTTGGTTTTAATTTTAAATTATTGAGTTTTACATGTGATCTTTTTGTTTTTTTTTTATTTTTTTTAAATTCAAGAATATAGTTTTCAGGTGTAGGTTGTGAGTTGCTCTCAAGATAGTAAACTTTATGTTTTCATTTTTTTTTAATCGCAAGTTCATGAATTTTATGTGTTGGTATCTTAGTCTTTTGGCTTTAAGTTATTAAATTGTGAATTTAAATAATGTTTTGGATTCCTAATTTTCTTTCTTTCATTCTCATGTACCTCTCTGAGTCTTTCGAGACTTCCCATTGAATTCCTTGGGTCGTGAAGGCCCAAATAGGTCATAGGAAGACTGTTTATAGATTTTCTGCCGCAAAGGAGGCCCATATACACTGGTATACAACATGTATATATAGGGCAAAGTGAGCCAAAATTTCAAAACGCTGCTGGAACAGTCCGAGAGGATGGAGCATCGATTCTAAAGGAAAATTTGATGTTTTTGCAGGTGGAAAGTTAGGTATATACACTGATATATAACGTATATACCCTTATGGTATATCAGTTTAAAAGAGATGAAAAAGCCTCAAGGGCTGCAAAGAATGACCCAAATCCTGGCCCAGGTGAATAAGGTCAGACTTGGGCCCAATCCTCTTTCCCTTCCTTTATTATTATTATTGTTTCTTTTTTTAGATTTAAAGTCCTGACCCAGGTGAATAGAGTCAGACTTGGGTCCAATCCTCTTTCCCTTCCTTTATTATTATTATTGTTTCTTTTTTTAGATTTAAAGTCCTGACCTAGGTGAATAGGGTCAGACTTGGGTCCAATCCTCTTTCCCTTCCATTATTATTATTATTGTTTCTTTTTTTAGATTTAATTATTTGTGATATTGTACTAACTTTGTTCTAACATATATTTTTATTTATGTAGTTAACTTAATCAATTCTCGCGGAATGAACAATTTTCTTTACATGGGTTAGCGTGTTTTATTTTGATTATTTATTTACTTATCTATTTATTTGTTTAAAAGAAAGATCGTAGATAAATCATATATTTTTAAAATTATTTCAAAACTTTCTTGGCGTTTTCCTTTCTTCGAGCATTTCTCATTATTAATTAGTATTTAAAGTTTGTACTTCCAAAACGACTCAAATCTTTATTTTATTTTTCTTTCAAAATTTCCTAAAAGGTTCTTGAATTTCAAAGGAAAAAAATGAAATAAAAGAAAATATTTTAATTGGTCAATTTAATCGCTATTTTAAATAAAATTCGGTTCTTTCAAAATTACTAAGTTAAAAAATAACTTCTAACAATTTGAATGTTTATTTTAAAAGGATATTCACAATTTCAAGAACTCGTTATTTGTTAGTATTTTAACTTGAAAATTTCGTTATGATTTATTTTTGGATTATTTCAAAAAAATTGAATTTCGATAATTTTTTAAGTCCCTTTTGCTTTTTTTTAATAATTATTTTAAAGTTAGTCAAATGATTTTCCTAATAGCCGGATAACCGCACGTTAGCGGCCGTTTCAAGTGCGTAAAACCTTCTTGAAATAGAAATTTGAACTCGAACTCGTTCTTTGGAATTTTTAAAAGGATTTTTCTGTTTAAATCTTTTTAAAATCGTTTTAACGATTTTCTTGATTTTTTCTTAAAAAATTAAGTGACGACTCTTTTATTTTCTTAAAATTGATTTTTTAAATGTAAGTCAATTTTTTGAAAATGACATTTTCCCATTTAAACAACATATTTCTTCTAAGGGATTATATTTGTCATTTTCCACACAAAGAAAGAAAGGAAAAAAAAGAAGAGAGAGAATCGAGTGAAATAGTGAGAGAATTGATTATACGTCTACTTATTTATTTTTGTCGAGAAATTGAAGAAGGGTGAGTTACTCATAATCTGCTTGACCAAAGTTTTAAAAGTTAAAATTATTATATTAGAAAGTAATGATATTTGGTCAAATTTTTAGAGAAAAGTAAGTGCTCTAATTTTGAGTAAATAGCGATCGTTTTTTATTAGAAGTTTAAAAAATGGTTATTCCCTGTAAACACTTTGGAACATTTGATCAAGCACAAAATACTATATTAATATTGATAAAATTGACTTTCAAATTAATTATTCAGACACAAAGAACTACTCTTCAAAAATACTTTCTAAAAAAAAAACACTTTTTACTAACCTATAAAATACAATTTAAAATAAATATTTCATCTATCTTAATTTATTTGACTCATTATTTTTATTCAGTTTAAGAAAAAGGGGGATAGTACTTCTGCACTTGGTAACAATTTAATCTCATTTTACTCTTAACACTATGATAATTAAAAAAAAAAAATTTAGTGACAATAGATTTTTTGTTTAGTATTACTATATAATTATTTAAACATATTGTTGGATTCTAGTAATGAAATATGAATGGAATATGGAGCGAAAGTGAAAGTAACTTTACTTTTGGAAAGAGCATTTCTCTCATAGTTGGAGAAAGGAACTTTCGAATGCTTAAATATAGGAGTATTCATTTTTTTATCTTAAAAGATCGAGAAGAAGTCAAGCTTCGTGCTATCATTGTCGTTCCTCATTCAGCTTCGACTTCAAAAAATGATCAATCAAGTGTTGAACACTTTTGCGTCTGCTAAATGCATATGCAAAAAATATTAAAAAATACATCTCTTTAGCACATTGGTTTGAACCTGTGTTGAGCGCATTTTGCAAATGCAAAGCAGGTCCAAACTGGCCAGTGCCATTGGTTTGAACCTACTTTGGAAGTGCATTGAGCCCTTTTGCATTTGCTAAACACAGGTGCAAAGCAGGTCCCAGCCAGTGCAATGTTTTCTGAATCATTACTTCTTTTCTGAAGCAGATGACTATAAATATTTGATTTTTTTTCCAGATATCACATATAAAATAATATGAATTCAGTAGGATCTGTTTGGAAAGTCACCTGGTAATTAGAATTGATGTAATTACACACCTTGGTAATTATAATGTCATGTTTGTTTACCAGAGTGTAATTATAAGCATGTTATTTGGTTGCACTAGTGCAATTACAAGATTATATTAAATTTTAAAAATAAAAGTTAATTATTTAAAATTTATATTAGACAAATATAGGTATTTATAAATAATATAAATTAAATATTTAAAATATATATTGTCTTTTAAAAATATATTAATTAGTAAATATATATTCTTAACTATATTATAAAAAAATCAATTTATATTTTTATAAATTAGTATATCTTAATTAAATCAATTATAAAAAACTAAAAATATAAGTTTTATGCGAACATCATGAAATGTGTGTTTGACAAAAATATTAAATATTACAAATGAAACTAAAAAATATAACATAAGTTTTAAATTCAAAATAAAAAAATTAACATAATACTCTTATGCCAATTTTTTTTTTGTGGTTAACATAATTCATTCATTCATAATAGTCTAGGCCGCTGGCCTTGTTAGTAATATATGGGCCACATCCCGGCCCGGGAAAATAACGTTACTGGAGTTCTTTCTCCAAACATAGTGAGTACCACAGGCATCCGCCTCTAGTTGATTTAGTACAGTAGATGGGGGGTTACAAAAATAGTAGTATTTCCAAAGCATCCACTTCGTACTCCTTCCTTGGCTAGGAGATCTGCCACCTTGTTCTGCTCCCTATATATGTGCTTCAGTTCTACTTGTCCCAGTCTGTCCATTAAGCACCTGCAGTCATAAAGAAGATTGTCATATTTCAGATTACCTGAGTTCAATATATTTTGGATTTCCTGTGCGTCTGTGTTAATTTCAAGTGGAAAGAGTTGGTGTTGGATTGCGATTTGCAACCCTCTTAGTAGTGCCTTTATCTTCGCTTCTATGGGAATGGTGTAGGGGATGGCCTGAGCGAAGCCTATGATCTATTTTCCTGTGTGATCTCGGAAGACTCCTCCTATACCTCCTGGGCCAGGGTTGCCTGTTGTTGCACCATCAATGTTGAGTTTGATTGTGTCTCTGTTGGGAGGCTCCCACTTGATGTTTATGGTTTGGGGAGTTCTCTTTTTTCCTTCTTTATTGACTATTATCCAGGCATGTTCGATCGCATTCCCATGCACTACGTCGAATTCTACATTGTCCTTGGCAGTGTCAAAGACATTGTGATTTCGGTTTAGCCAGAGGTGCCAAAGGCAAAATGACATTAGAGTAGCCCAGCTTATCCAAAGATTGAAGGCTTTGTTGCTGTTACTGGTCCAATGTTGCATCCAGTTGTCTGCATTGAGGATGTCTGTCCGGATAGGATCGGGCGTTGAGCTGTGGCTTTGTACAACATTCCAAAAAGTTTTGGCAACAACACATTGGAAGAAGACGTGGTCGATATCTTCTTGGGGGTGTTCACAGACCGGGCATTTTGGATCAATATCCATTCCCCTAGATTTCAGCATGTGGTTTGTTTGTGTACGACCATGGTGAAGTATCCAGAGAAAGATTTTGATCCTGTTTGGTATCCTTGCTTTCCAAATGTGCTTGAATTTTGGGTCCTCCATGTCTTTTCTGGTGAGGAAGTTTTAGGATGTGGTGTTGGATTATTTGTCATCATGGGTGAGCCCCCAAATCATCTTGTCTTCCTTTCCATTTCTTTCATTGGGATGTTGATCCACGAGAATTTTGTGGATTTCCTTAGAAATTTTGATGGATAGGGAGTCTAGGTTCTAGATGCCCTCCCTGTGCATGTCTGACACTTTGAGGTGAATATCCTTCTCGGATAGCGGACCTTGGATGTAGTTCCTTATTGGTTCCAGGTGTGGCAACCATGCATCATGGAGGAAGTTCACTTTATCCCCCCTGTGGACTACCCATTTAGTTGCACCCGAGATATCCCTCCAGCCATTTAGAACATTTTCCACGTTCCAGATATTACTCCTCTATTCATCTCGAAGTTGGGGGCCTTTTTGTACTTGTTGAGAAGTACCTTGGCCTAGAGTTTCTGGGGGTGATGGATGATTCTCCAAGTTAGGTTTCCAAGGATCACCTTATTCCTGATCTCACTCTTTTGGATTTCCAGTCCCCCTCTTTCTTTGCTGTTAGTCACCGTGTCCCAATTGATTAGGTGCATCTTCTTCTTTTCTTTCGATGTACCCCATATGAAGTCTCTAGTGGTTTTATCAATAATTTTATTGACTTTGCTAGGGATTTTGATGTAGCTCATTACATGGGAAGGAATGCCTCTGAGAGATGCCTTTGCGAGCACGACTCTGCCAGCCATGTTGAGAGTTTTGCTTTTCCAGCTGGCTAGTTTTGCCCTCATGTTGTCTATTATGAATTGGAAGTCTCCATTGGTGGGCCTTTTGTGGAATATTGGGAATCCAAGGTATTTCCCGAAGGAAGAATGTTCCTGGATGCCCAGCTCAGCTGTGCAGATTGCTTTTTCAGTGTTGGAACAATTCTTGGAGAAGATAACCCTTGACTTGCTCAAATTTACTCTCTGTCTCGCTTAGAAGTGGAATTGGTGAAAGAGTCTGTTGATAGTTGTGCACGATTTATGGTCGACTCTGGCAAAGAGAGTGAGGTTGTCAGCGAAGAAGAGGTGAGAGAGTCTGGGGCCTTTTGTGCACATTTTGATGGCAATCCAGTTTCCTAAGGCAACTTCCTGTTCTATGTCCCTGGAGAGTCTTTCCATACAAAGTATAAATATGTATGGGGACATAAGGTCTCCTTGTATGATACCTCTAGAAGGTTGGAAAGCTTCAGTTCTCCTACCATTCACCAGGATTTCAATAGAGCTTGTGGAGATGCAAGACATGATGAGCTTCACCAGATTGTTGGGGAATTGGAAGTAGGTGAGAGTGTCTCCGATGAAGGACCATTCAAGCCTATCAAATTCTTTCTCCAGATCGATTTTGACCATCATCCCCCCTTTTTTCCCTTTCATTTTTTCCAAAGTGGGTGGTGAATTCCTGAACAATCATGGCATTATCAGAGGCTCTTTAATTAGTAAGGAAGCTGGCTTGACAAGGTCCTATAATGGAAGGGAGGGTGAGTTTAAACCTATTCACAATAATTTTCGTGATCAACTTATAGATGGTGTTGCATAGCCCGATAGGTCTATAATTCCTGATTTGATTGTTGTTGGCATTCTTAGGGATAAGACAGAGGAGGGTTTTATTGGCTGTCTCAGGCATGCGAGCCTCAGTAAACACCTTCCTGCAGAACTCAACAGTTTGGTCACCCAGGATGTCCCAGAATTTCCAGTACAGGAGATTGTGGAGTCCATCTGAGCCAGGTTCTTTGAGGGGCTTAAGGGACTTTATGGCTATGAAAACTTCACTATCTCAGAGAGGGGAGCTGAGGTGGTGGTGATTCTGAGCTATTTCTGAGGAGAGGGGCTCCCCGGTATTGTGGGTTTTCCACTTAACCTGGTTTTGATCACTTTGGAAGAGGGTGCTGAAATATCTAAGGATGTGGTATTTTATGCCTTTGTCCGTGTCATAGATATTTCCCACATCATCCTCTAGGGCTAGGATTTTATTCCTTCTCCTCCTGGTGAGGGTGACAATGTGAAAAAAACTGGTATTTGCATCTCCCTCGCTCAACCAAGTGATTCTAGATTTGGTTCTCCAAAACTCTTTTTCGGACAAGAGTAAACTATCGTATTTGGCAATGAGCTCGGTCTCAAGGCTTTGGAGGTCAGGGTTATGGTACAAACTACTATTGTTCTGGAGGCTGTTAATGTTAGCTAATGTCTCCCGGAGTTGCTTGAAAATATTTCCAAATACTATTTTGTTCCAATGGTGGGACTCATTTTGGAAGGAGGCAATGGAGGTCAGGAGATAGTTTCTGTTGCCAAACACGTTCCTAACCGAGTCTTTAAAAGTGGGGTGGTTGCACCACATGGGCTCCATTCTGAAGGGCTTCAGATCCCTCTGAGTCCTTTTAGGGTTAGTGTCTAATAGCATGGGGCAGTGATCAGACTTAGTCCGGGGGAGGTGGGTCACTAGTGGGTCCGGGATGTTTTTTATCCAGGAGTCGTTATCCATGCACCTGTCTAATCTTTCATAGATTAGTTGGGTGCGGTTCCTGTACCTTTTTTTGGTCTAGGTGTACTTGGGGCCCCTAAAACCTAAGTCTATCATGCCACAGTTCCTAATGCAATTCTAGAAGGCCTTAACCCTAGCGTTACTGATGTGGTTACCCCCTAGTTTTTCCGTTGCATCCAGGACTTCATTGAAGTCTCCACCCATTAGCCAGACTGTCGGGTGGGATCTGGATAGCGCATAAAGGTCTCTCTACAACATCTGTCTTTTGCCCCAATCAGGGCTAGCATAAATTGCTGAGAATAACCAAGGTTAAGAATTAGGAAGTACCTTGACTAGCATATGAATTCCCTGCGTGGTGATGGAAATGCCTCCAATTTGAGAGTTTCTTCTTTCCATATTATTACTATACCTCCAAAGAGTCCCTCTGTCGCAGATTGGATGTGAGAGTCATAGCTTAGGGCTTCAATGAGGTATTTATGATCAACCATCTTTGTTTCCAGAAGTACCACCATGGCAGGCCTGTGCTCTTTGACCATGGCCTCACAGTTCCTCCTAAAGACAGGGTTGTTGGCTCCCCTAGCATTCCAGATTATGAACTTTGTCATGATTAGTTGTTAGTGGCTCCTCCCTTGAACTTCCTTCCCTTTCCCGATCTCGGTTGTCTTCATGGGGTTGAGGGTAACTGTTGCTGGGTTGTTCGGCCTCTCGTTCCTCAAGTTCAGTGTGCACGTGAGGATGTGCTCTGGGTAGTGGATTAGGTAAATGGAGTTTGTTGTCTCGTCTATCTCCTTGATCCATAGTTTCTCCAAGGTTAAGACTTCTGGAAAGAGCTCTCCTAAGTTTGCTAGAATTTGCTCCATTTATCTGTTGCTTTGTCATAGCATTTCTAATGTTGAGAGCTCGTGCTCTTGCTGAGGTTCCTTGTTTCTTGTTGGTTCTTGATTTTGGGAACTTTGGTCCTGGTTTTTCGGTGGTGTGATGGTTTGGAAGGTTAGGCTTTGATTGTTGGCCAAGTATGGGTGAAGACGGAAGAATGGCAGACTCTGAAAGGTCTGGCTCATGAGTAATCCCAACTCCTGAGTTGTCATCGTGTTTTTGATTCCCATGAATTGTGATTTCTGCATTGTTTCTATCCATATCTATGTTCCCAGCTTTTCCACTGCATGATCGATCCCTTCCTTGACTATTTGGACTAGGTAGGTCCGGTCTTGGACTAAGATGGATACTGGTTTGTTGTCTACCAAGGCTTGAAAGGTTAGTTACCTGTCTCTTAGTCCCATTTCCAGCCACGAAGTTGGTTGGTATTGAGGTGGTAGCGGCGTTGAAATCAGAACTGTTGGAGTAGGTAGGGGTGGAGTTTGGGCATGGGAATTGGAAGAGTGCTCCGCCATGACTGGGTAGAGTATGAGGATTAGTGTAGTCCCATGACATTAATAATAGGGTTTTTCCTTCTCTGTGTTGCTCATTATCCCGAAAATCTTTTGATACGACCTCAACCGTCATTTCATCCAGGATTTCGTGATGATTATTTTCCTCGGAGTGTTCTACTTATCCTATCGGAGAGATTGGAGTAGTAATGCCTCCACTGTGTTTTTTTTTTGGCGGGAGTCCCGTTCCGTCCAGTGGGTTCCATAGTATTTATGGGTATTAAAGCTTGGTACCCATCCATCTGCCCATATCCTTCTTGGGGATTGTCCGCATTTAATCAAACTTTTAATGGTGGGTGGGTAGTTTGCCCATTTATGGCATTAGGTGCACTAAACATCCGTTCCTTTGCCTGACCTGTGGGTCCTTTTCTCAGGTTGTTGTTACCCCTGGTTCCCTCTGTTTGACTTCTTGGATGGGGTGGTTGGTGGTGGCTTCCGTTCTGCCTTTCTGTAGCTTCATTTTGGGTAATTCTGGTCGGGGTGTGGGTTTCGGCGTGGGGTCCGTAAGCTTTGGTTGTCTCTGTTTGGCGTCTGCCTTTCACTGTGACATCTTTCCTTTGCCCCTTGACATTTCTTTTTTGGAAGTGAACTACTTCCCATGTTTCCTCCTTCCCCTACGTACATGCATTCTCCTTAGGTTGCGGTGGTCTTTCCTCCTCACAGTTCGCTCTTGGGCAATTTCTGATCGTGTGTCCTAGCCTACCGCACGCAAGGCACATTATGCCTTCTCTTTCATATATTACTTTTTGCCTGTGTATTCCAATAGTGATTTCACTCTTGACCGGAGCATCTAGGGGAACTTGGACACATATGCGTGCGTACCTTCCCTTTAGAGTTGCGGAGGTGCACGCATCAATCTTGAGCAGAGTACGAAGCTTTTTCCTTAATTTTTCTAGGATATCTCTGTCATAGAATTCTGTAGGGAGTTGGGGTAGTCGTGCTTAGATAGCTGAGTGGGTGATTGTTGAGGCCTGTGGGACAAATTTTGGCTCCCAGCTTCTCACAGAGACAAAATTCCCTGCAATGAACCATGGTCCTTCATGTAGTGCTCTGTTCGCATTAGTTTTACAGTTGAACTCTGCCACATGATATTCGTTCCCAAGATCTATGAGGATCAAGGGTTCGGAGGCCTTCCATAGATCTGTTAGCTTGTTCTTTAGGTAGTTGTAGGGAAATTTCCACCCAAATATCTTGACTATGACTGAGTTACGCCATGGAAGGTATAGTCTTTCTAGTTCTTGGGCTGATAGTTGTATCACTTCCTCCTCTATAGTGCAATCCATGGTTTCTTCGGTTTGCGCCTCTTGAGGTACATCATATGTCTGATTCAGGGAGCGATTTTTTCCAATTAGAATCTCTTTGAAGGACTGTTGTTTATTTTCGTCCGATGGATCTGGCGGGTCTGGCAGTTTGTGTATGCCGTGGTTAGCTGTTGTCTTTCCTTCAGACAACATTGCTAAATATTTACTTCTCGGTACTACTAATTTACACTTCACTCTTCTCAATGTTTTATAGATATTCACTTATGCCAAATTTCAATATAACATACATAAATATGATTTAAAAGAAAAAAATATGTATATTTATAACTTTATCTAACAATGAATTCAACTTTAATTTAAAAGTTATAATGCTAATAAAATCATGCTAGTGAAAAATAAAATAAAACACAAAATAAATAAATAAAAAGATAATGTGAAAAATTGTATGGAATCATATGACAGAGATTGAGAATAAGAAAGAAATGAAAAATAAATATTATAAAACAAAATATAGGTTTAGAAAAAATTAGAATAATAAAAATAAAAAGAATTTAAAATAATCAAAATAAAAATGAAAGTATAAAAATAAAAATAAAAATCTCCCCCTGTGAATTGGAAAGTGTAATTACACCCAGTCAATTACACCTAATTACCTGCTGACCATGTAATTATCCGTCCAACCAAACACGCCAGACAGTGTAATAACACCCAATTCCACCAAATTCAATTACAAGGGTGCCCTTCCAAACAGACTCGTAGTAAAATTTTAAGTAAAAAGCTCCTTGCAAAAATTCTAGTATGATTTTCTACTATTGAGTTCGTTTGAGAGTCAACAAAATTGAGGCACCACTAATTGAAGTTAATCATTTTATTTTGAGATAATATATTGCATAACGTTGAGTACTTAAGGGAAATAATTTTCTTAGGGATACACTGTAAACTCAATCTATTCAATTTTCATCTCTTTCTTATTGGTTTACTATTTTTCAGAAATAATTTGAATCCAGATTTTATTTTTAACCACGGATAATAAATATTTAATAGTAATTGAGTCAATATTATCCGCATTCAAAGTTGCTAAAGTCTTTATTAATATTTATAAAGTGACGGTAATAAATACTCATTTACTATTGTGCTAAATATATTATAGACAATTATAATATTGCCATTAAATCTTTTATTTGTTGTAGTGTAATGAGATGTCTTATAGTGTTAAAAATATTTATAATTTATTTAATTATTTTTTAATAATTTCATATCAAATAAAATAATATCATGTAAATTAAAATAGAAACCGGCCAAATATGGTATCAAACATGCCAAATTGTGTTGGGAGGGTCTGTTGGGGTCCTACTGCGCATGCTCATGTGCATAAAGTTTGATTTTATTCGAGTGACTAGGAACATGATGGACTTTGACTTGATTATTATAAACCAAGTGCTTCAATTTTTGTTCTTTACTTGAGCAAATAAAACAGTACAAGTGGTGGAACTTGTCATATCATAAACATTTAAAGATTTTATTTTGAATTTATGCTAAAAATAAATATTATTCAACAATGTAAATAGTAATTAATAGAAATAAATTAAAGCGGGGAGAGTAATTAGTTGTCAATTTAGTTTGTTAAGTTAGAGAGTAAGTAATTAGTTGTCAATTTAATTAGAGAGTAAAGTAAGTAACCTATTATATCAAACTAAATTCATTAAACAGTAAAAATATTTTTTTACACTGAACGTCTATATAATTTTTAACTTTTTTTGTGTTTTAAAAAAAGTATTTCTCCTGTCTTAATGGATGTAACTCACTTTTATTTCTAGTCAATCTAAAAAAATGGATATAATTCTATATTTAATAATAATTTTTTTATAAAAATATTTATTTTATCTTTCATGAAATGATTTATAATCATATAAATATCTGTGACTTATATTAAACGATAAATTTCAAAATTTTCTCATCATTTTAAATTTCGTATCAAGTCAATTATAGATAAGATGAGAAGGGGGTGGGAACACATGGGGTCTGCGAATGGTGGAAGATAAGGTGGTGGGTAATGATCATATAAAATTTTCAAAAGTGGCCACCGTCACTCTTTTTAGGTTTATTTCTCTCATTGTGTTCCTTCCTTTTCAAAACTTTTCTGCTGATTGGAGTGCAAAAGCCAAATTTTGCGTTTTATAATCTTACCAACAACTATTTTGACTTACATGCTAATCATTGAATTTTTTGCTATTTTCCCCATTCAATATGACAACGCCTTTTGAATTATGCCTTCTCTAGGTGTGTTGATATTTGATTATAAATATCTAGATTTTTGCTAGTGATCTTTCACATTTTAGTACTCTGCATGATTTAAGTATTAGTTTCAATGCATGGTGCTTAATACATGTGTTTAATTATGTAGGAGTTAAATGGGATTAAGATGAAAATGAGTTATTGGAAGCAAAAATAACAAAGTTGGAGAAAAACAAATGCCATTGAAAGGCGGATTTCTTTAATTTTAAGTTTATGAAATTTTCCTGTTGATGTTTGATTTGGTCATTTATTCAAGTGCCTATTTTTTTCTAGATAGTACATATAGATTAAACATTAATTATACACTGGTTATACACTTATTACACAATGAATTATGCATATATTATACGTTCATCAATTATCTTTAGTTTAAACAATTGGAGAAGCGTATATTTAAATTAATTCTTTTTAAAAAAATTATTTAATCAACAATTAGATATTTCTAACAATTTTCAGTTGAACTTGAAAACTATATTTTTTTAATTGCAATTTAATCGAATAGAGCAAGTTCTTGAACTTAAGATGAATACATTCACGATTGAGATAGACATCATCTTGTTTAATTAGTCTTTACAAGAATCATATAATGCATTCTTCTTAATTTTAATTACATATAAATGTAGGCATTAAGATAATTTGGATAGGCGATTAGTAATCAGAACTCAGAAGATCGACATGGGTAAAATTAATCATGTTAATTAATTAATAACTCAAAAAATTTATTAGTCAATTTAATTGAAGAATTCAACAGAATGGGTAGTCTAGGCATAACTTTGGAACCTTTTCTCTAACACCTTATTTGAATGGTTATTTTGTATTGTCTATTTAAATACAATATTTATTTTGATTGTTATTTAAATTCTATTATATCATAATGTTTAAATTTATCATTAGATAACAATAAAAAAACTCATTTTATGTAATGGTCGATTTGGTGTGATCGCGTCGTCACCCTAATATTTTCTTCTCATTTTGTCTTTATTTATTGTTTAATAATTGTATATTATCTTTTACTCTACTTTTTCATAGTAGCTTTGCCTCACTCCCCACTTTTCTTGTAAGTTTATCATTCAACTCATGAATGTGTGATATTATGTAATGCCGGAGAATGATAAAATCTATTCAAACATTATCTTCCTTAAAATAATACAGTACAATACAATACAATGTAACACGATACATTATGAAACAATAAGTAACAATCATCCAAATAAAGTGCAAGTGAATTTACAAACCTTTGTTTGCCTACTTGTTTTCTTTAAGCGTTTATTTTACTCTTTCTTTTACAGTAGTAAAAAAAATTAATTTGAATAGATAAGTTTGTGTGATGACGTCCAATCTCATCATAATACTCCATATGTTTAAAAAAAATAATTATTTGGTTTGATTTGGTACGAAATTTTAAAAAATTAATTTTTTTTAAAATTTTATAGTTCTAAATTAAAGTCATATATTACTAAAAAAGAAAAAATATCATTTTTTAAAATAAACTAAAAAAAACTCTTTTTTCCAACGAAGGAATTACTATTGAGCAATTATGTATATTTGTATGTGTGCATTTAAAAGTAACAAATGTGTAATGAGAAATTAGTCATAAAGAAAAATATAGCAAATGAACAAAGTAAAAAAATTGTCCAATTGCCTCGGACACCATACCACTCGTGCCCGCTCATTTAACCAAGCCCCGACCCACAATTATTATTATACTTAAATAATAATAATAATAATAATATGTATTTTTTTTTAAAAGACCTGAAAGTTTGGGTACCCCATAGTGAGGTTGTGATATGCAATTGAGAAGTCACAATCAAGCAGATCACAGGACCAAACGCCATCTAGTTTGATCATTTTAGCTTGTGTTATAATAAATAAATATTCCAATACTCTCAACCGTTGCCCATTATTATGAACTTGTTTTTTTTTCCTTTCAATTATATGCTCCCAATTATTCGTGTTTACAGCCCACAGCCACTGGCTTAGGTTTTTTTCTTTTTAGTTTCTCTTTTCCCCTTTGGGCGGTAGGCAGTTATTTTCCTACAGCTAGATTTCCTGTTCTCTTAACTTTGACCCTCGCACCAAATCTTCAATAATGTATCAACTTATAATATACATAGTTAATACTACCAGTCTTTCAAAAATGTCAAAATGAATAAGAAATGATTCAAAAATATCATTCTTTCAATCTATTGATTCAAATTTCCCCTTCAAAATATATTAGAAATGATTTAAAAATATCATTCTTCCATTTACAGGATGAAAATGCTCTTAAATTATCAGAAATGGTTTAAATATACCCATTGTTCTAAATATTAGATAAAAGAAGAAAATTTCTTTTAACTTATTAGAAGTGACTCAAAACTATCTTTTAATTCAAACTATACATGCCAATAATTTTTTTTAACTATACTTTGACAATTAGTTAGTTTCCTTTTGATTTGTATTATTATTACTTTTTTTTTTTTGAAAAAATCTTGTTTGCTCGTATGAATGTTGAATTACTTAATAGAAGTACTTGCTTTAGATAAATAAAATAAATCAACTATTATGTGAAGGAGGGCAAATTTGAACAATTTCTAAAAAGTTAAGGGTATTTTTTGTCCCAATAGGTGGAATGAGTGTTAGGTTCGATAGGAATCGAACCTTCGAAAGACCATAAGTATGAAGATAAATGAGAAACATACCATAAACAGACACAATAATTTAACGTGGCTCGCTCAACTGACCTACATCCACAAGAGGAGATGAACAATCCCCTATATAAAAGAGAGTACACAACATCGAGAGAAATAACCTCACCAATTCACTCGGAATACACAGAGGTTCACATAAGTGTTAACATAACACTTGTGACTTAACGTTTCTCTCCCTACACAAAACTCTCAAGCTCTTATGGCTACATTGTGAATGCTACCAAGTTAGAAGGAATGAACCTCTATTTATAAAATCATAAACCTTTCCTATTAGAAAAAAGGATTCGCCAAATATGGAGAAATTTTATTTTCCTTTTCCTATTAGAAAAATGATTCGCCAAATATGAAGAAATTCTGTTTTCCTTTTCCTAAAAGGAAAACTCCAATTATAGTAAGAAACTCAGGACAAATACCTAACAAATCTCCCCCTTGGACTGAATTTCTGACAAAATAAATTTGCTCCACCTTCTTCGCACAATCTTCATCAGGTTCAATCTCCTCTGCAAAATCTCTTCTGCAAATTCCATGTCTCGTCACAGAGAACTTCTCTAAAAAAGTTTCTCCAATAAAATCTTTATTACTATCAAATATGTTGTGTCTAGAACTAAACCTGACAAGATGAACACTTGTTCTTTGCCCCGTTTTGATTCCATTTGTTAGGAGTGCACGTACCATCACCCTACTCCATATTAGTATGATAATGTCTGCTTTGGGCCAAGCCCTCACAGATTTGTTTTTGGGCACATCCCAAAAGGCCTCATACTAATGGAGTTGGATGAGAACTTATATATTGGTACATTTTTTTCTCTTCATCCGATGTGGATAGGGTTTGTCATACCGAGCAATCCTCCCATCAAACCAAGACCACACAATTTGTAACCTCTCTTTTGAGATAATATATTTGATTTGTTAGACATCTTGCACCGTCACTATCAACCAGTGGAACATGCCGCTTGACCACCACTTTGCCAAGAAGACTTTCGACACAAGACATTAACCGTAAATCTCTGGTCTTGTTGTCACATCAGAAACTTCTCATAAGACACAGTCCACTAGTCTGATATACCCAAACCTAGGCTCTGATACCACTTGTTATGATAGAAGGATGCAAAATCCTAAAGTAGAGAAAATAGAGAATACCAAATTTAACGTAGAAAAATAATTCAAAACGAAGGTAACAAATATTTTCCTAAATGGCTACACAACAATTGTCAAGCAAGGAGAAGCAATAGCTACACCAACAAAAAGAAGTAGGAAGAAAAACGCCTAAATCAGAGCTACTGTCTGTGATCCAAAATTGGATGTTACTGACCACCAAATCTGACCTCCACCGTACAAATCAAATATCAAGATGTTAGGAACACTAAGTCAAAATTTGTCACAACCCGAGAGTAGGGCCTAGATGTGACATGGCGAATGAGATCCCAAGAGTCCTCAAATAAGCCATCTTAGCATCAATTTACACATCATTGGTTCGGAAGCACATAATTTAACAAGAAATACATAATTCTAAGGGATTTCGGGGCTTTGGACTCAAGCTATGGGGATGTCATCGGGGAAAGGAATTTGCATGAATCAGGTAGCACATAACAAGTACGTTCTGAGGGGCGGGTAAGTATGACTCAAGCTATGGGGGCAAGGAGAGACTTGGGACTTCCACATAAGCACGTTCTCATTAAATCATATCATTGTAACATAAGCATAACCATAGTCAAAGCATGATATAGTCATAGCATCTCAAATAAACATATAATACGGGCTACAATAAAATCTGATATGTCCAACAATGCCTCTACATATAGGATAAGACGGGGGCCATAACATAACCCGGGCTCACCCTCAAGTCATAAGATAGATAAGACGTAACAAAATATAAGATAGAGAAAAGTAAGTTTTGCCCTTGAAGTAAAGGGATCACCACAAGCAACAATTCGAGATCTCTAAGCTAACTGTCCAAAGGTGGATGTATGTCAACTCCGGCCCCTACATGGTTAGATCATGTAGATGAAGAGTATGGGTTAGTACATATAATGCACTAAGTATGCGGGCATACAATGCATATGCCATGAACCTACAAAAAAAGTTAGATGACAAGGGCACATATATATAGAAAGAAGTATATAAGTAAGGAAGAATATGATGTCAATATACCATGAATTCATGATGCATGAATGCGATAATTTCATATTCATAGCGGGGATGTGACCTCAACCGACAACAAGAGAAACCAAACGAGCTACTACTTGGAATTGGACTACTCGCCAGGTAGATCTCAAGTCAACCCTAAAATGGAGAATACAAGTCAATCCTAAGAAGGGAGCATACCTATGTTGGCACATGGTTTGACGGAAAAGAGTATGGACCCTTGGAGATAGTCCACCCCGACTCCAATCCCTCGGTGCTAAGTCACAATCCACGAGAATATATATATATATATATATATATATAAGATTTCAAAATGGAGATGACATACTTTCAAATCAATGCAATGCAAGGTTGGGCTAACAAGCCAAATCATAATTCAAGTCTTTTCATAATTAGGCTAAAAAGCCAAACAAGAGTTCAAGTCAAAACAAAGCAAGGTTGGGCTCAAAAGTCAAGTCATAGTACAAGGATCAATGCATAGGAGCAGCTCATTCAAGGCAAGTACAAGATGGTATAAACACCCAAGATGCTCATAGAACCAAGTCAAGACAAGATGTGAACATATGTCGTTCAAGTATTCACGTCAAGGTGGGACTAAGCCCATATCAAGAGTTTCATCAAGATCAAGTTCCATGTATGCATATGTCATGAATGATGAGATGAATAGCATGGAAAATTAGAATTCATAATAGGAAGAATCCATATGAAATTCAAAGTTAAATCAACAATCAAAGCTTAAATAATATCACCTATGCATAGATTTAAAGCTTAAAGGGACATGCATAAAACCTTCATAAATGGAATTCAACAAATTAGGGCTTAATTCACTTTAAAATCAATAATTAAATATAGCCCACACTTCAATTTAAACAAAATAATAATAAATTTAAAGACCCATATTTAAAGTAAGCATAATTTCATAAAGTCAATTGAAGAAATTAATTTGGGACTTCATGGTTGAAAGGAGCCATGAATAAATTTTCACATACCTTGATTACCAAGAAGCTTTAGAGAGAAGAGAAATTGAAGTAAAGAGCTCCCTAGAATTTCAATTCCAACCTTCAACCCACACCTTGAAGAGAGCTTGAGAAGAGAGTGTTTGAAGATAATTCTAAGTGTTTTGAGAGAATTTTAAATTTGATGAAGGTGTATATGCTAAGTTCAGGGGTTTAGGAGGACTTAGGAGGTCTAAAAAATCTTTAGGAATAACTAAAATTACAATTAAACCATTAATGGGACGAACAAGAAAAATTGGAAACTTCGCCTACCGGACCAACTACACGGACCGTGTAGTGACTCATGGTCTGTGAACCCTACCATGAGGCTTCACTTGAAAACAATGAACCAAGTACAACGAAGAGGGAAAAATTGGAACGACACCCACACAGTCAACTTCACGGACTGTGAGAGGTCACACGGATCGTGAGCTTATCCCGTGAAGCCACACTTGGAAAATAATTTTGTCGATGAAGATCTGAGACGGTGATCCCACACTTAGCAAAAATTTTCTTCCGCAACCATACGGACAGTCTCACAAGACGTGAGGCTTCACACGGACCGTGAGGTGATCCGTGGAGGCTCACTTGGTCTAGGACCTTAGATTTTGGATGTCAACGTCACACGGATTGATTCATGGCCCTTGAGCCCTCTCATGGCCCGTGAACCCCACCATCTCGTTGACGCGGCTTCTAGAATATTAACTTTATACATAGAACCAATCCTTGGGTCGATACCATCCCAAAACACCTTACCACTCTCCATATGAGTTCACACGGGCCCCTTCACGGACCATGAAGTGTCACATGGTCCGTGAAGGCCTCCATGAGGCAGTTCCTTAACCAAATTCCCGAAATGGATCCCTGTGCAAACAGTCTCACCAAAAAGGCCATATCTTCTTCATTTAAATTCTGAATCAAGTGAAACCAAGTGAGTTGGAAAGATAATTCAAAGAGATTCAATTTTATAGGTTATGGACCTCCCAGTTCTTCTCGTACTAAGAGATATGGCCATTCATAGTCAGTACATCCACAAGATGTCAAGCAAAAACTTAACCAATGTGATTTCTTTGAATACAGTCATTCAAGAGAGACTTATGAAGCTCATTAACCAACCTTGGTAGGTTTAAATCAGATCTCAAACAACATTACAAGGTTCAAAAATTTCTGGATTATTACATCATCTCCTCCTTGGGAACATTCGTCCTCGAATGGACTAGGACAAGGCTTGAAAGACTTGACTTAAACAAGAAACATTTCAACATAAAGACATAATGCAACAATCATCATTTTAAAATCATAAAGTCATTTAAAACTCATGTCAAAACACTATTCAAATCATTTTTGTGCACATGTATGCATGCCATGAAACTTAAAAAATAAAGAATTAGGACCATTTGAAAAGGATAGGACCTAGTACCTTAGGCTTGAGTAGATTGGAAAAGATAGGGATATCGCCTCATCATGTCCGACTCCACCTCCCATGTAGCACTCTCTACATGTTGATTCCTCCATAGCACTTTAACCGAAGATACCTCCTTGTTGTGAAGCCGTTTCACTTGCCTATCCAAGATTTCAACCGGTATCTCTTCATAAGTCAAGTTCTCCTCAACCGTAACGCCCTTCGAAGGCACAATCGCCTTAGGATCACTAACCAACTTCCTCAACATCGACACATGGAATACCAGATGAATTGAACTCATATCCAATGGCAACTCCAATCTATAAGCCACATTGCCAACCCACTCAACAATCTCATATGGCCTGACATACCGGGGACACAACTTACCCTTTTTACCAAAACACATAATACCCTTCATAGGTGACACCTTTACATAAACCAAATCACCCACATAAAATTCAAGCTCTCTTTTTCTAACATCCGAGTAAGACTTTTGGCGACTTTGAGCCATTCTCAACCTTTCCCTTATCAACTTCCCCTTTTCTATAGCCGCAACCACTAAGTCCGGGCCTATCAATGCCATCTCACCCAACTCAAACCATCCCACCGGGGATCTACACCTCCTACCATACAAACTTCAAATGGGGCCACACCAATGCTAACATGAAAGCTATTGTTATAGGCGAATTCAATGAGCGGTAGGTGGTCATCCCAATTTCCTTTAAACTCTAACACACAAGCCCTCAACATGTCCTCCAAAGTTTGAATTGTGCTCTCAGCTTGCCCATCGGTTTGAGGATGGAAAGCGGTGCTCAATTTAACCTTAGTGCCAAGCCCTCTTTGAAATAATTTCCAAAAGTGAGAAGTAAATTATGTACCACGATCCGATATGATAGACATAGGTACACCATGCAACTTCACCAATTTCCGGATATACAATTTAGCATAATCTTTGGCATTGTAAGTAGTCTTGACCGATAGAAATTGAGATGACTTGGTCATTCAATCAACAATAACCCATATAGAATCAAATTGTTTACTAGTACGGGGCAACCCAACCACAAAATCTATATTCACATATTCCTACTTCCAAGTAGGAATCTCAATATCTTGAGCCAAACCACCGGGCCTTTGGTGTTCTACCTTCACTTGTTGGTAATTTGGACATTTTGACACGAACTTGACTACGTTCCTCTTCATGCCATGCCACCAATACACCTCCTTCAAATCCTGATGCATCTTAGTGGATCCCGGATGAATAGAATATTGGGAGTTATGGGCCTCACTCATGATAACCTCTCTAAGGCCGTCGACATCCGAAACACATAATCGGTCTTGGTATCGTAGCACACCATCTCCCCCTTGGGGGAAAACCTCTATCTTGTTTTCGGCAACCAACTTCTTTAATTCAACCAAAGAAGGATCCAAATCTTGCTTTTCTTTGACATCAACAACCACAAAAGACTTAGAACCGTTTTGAACAAGAATACTGCCATCATCGGAGTCAGCCAATCTAACACCCAACCTAGCCTAATGGTGCATATCTCTTACCAACTCCTTCTTTCTTTCATCGAGATAAGACACACTCCTTATGGACAATCTACAAAGGGTATTCACTATGACATTCGCCTTGCCAAGATGATATAGGACACTCATGTAGTAGTCCTTGAGTAGTTCCAACCACCTCCTTTGCCTTAAGTTAAGATCTCTTTGGGTGAACACGTATTGCGAACTCTTATGATCGGTGAAAATATCGACATGAACCCCATACAAGTAATACCTCCACATCATTAAAGCGAACACCAGCGCCGCTAACTCAAGATTGTGGTTCGGGTAGTTTCGTTCATGTACCTTCAATTGTCGAGATGCATAATCTATCACCTTACTATGTTGCATAAACACACATCCCAATCCAACCCTAGAAGCATCACAATAAACCACAAACCCATCTAATCTATTCAGTAAAGTCAAAATAGGAGTCGATGTAAGTCGGTCCTTCAAGGTTTGAAAACTCTTCTCACACTCATTCGACCACACAAACTTAGCTTTCTTTTGAGTCAACTTAGTCAACGGGGATGCAATGGAAGAGAATCCTTCAACAAACCTTTGATAATAACCATCCAACCCAAGAAAACTTCGAATATCAGAAGGGGTCAACAGTCTAGGCCAATTCCTTACCGCTTCGATCTTCTTGGGATCTACCTTAATACCATCACCGGACACCACATGCCCAAGAAAAGCAACTTCTCCTAATCAAAACTCACATTTGCTAAACTTGGAAAATAACTTCTTCTCCCTCAAGGTCTGAAGCACTAATCTCAAGTGATCCATATGCTCCCGCTCATTTCGGGAGTAAATCAGGATATCATCAATAAAGACAACAATAAAACTATCAAGGAATGGCTTGAACACCTGATTCATAAGATCCATAAATACTGCTGGGGCATTGATCAAACCAAATGACATCACCACAAATTTAAAATGTCCATACCGAGTTCGGAAAACTATTTTAGAAATATCACACTCCCTTACCTTCAACTAATGGTAACCCAAACAAAGATCTATCTTTAAGAAATGAGTGGCTCCTTGAAGTTGGTCAAATAAGTCATTTATTCTGGGCAACATGTACTTATTCTTGATGGTCACCTTGTTCAATTGTTGATAGTCAATGCACATTCGAAATGACCCATCCTTCTTTCTTAAAAACAACACGGGAGCACCCCAAGGTGAAATACTTAGCCTGATAAATCCTTTCTCCAACAAGTCTTTCAACTGATCCTTCAACTCCTTTAGCTCGGCTGGGGCCATACGGTAAGGAGGAATAGAAATAGGTTGAGTATCCGGAAGGAGATCTATGCCAAAATCCACCTCTCTTTCGGGAGGAATACTGGGCAAGTCTTTAAGAAACACATCGGGAAATTCATTAACCACCAGAACCGATTCAAGAGTAGCTGACTCAGTCTCCACATCTCTAACCCTCACAATATGATAGATGTACCCCTTAGAAATCATATTTCGAGCCTTGAGGTAGGAAATAAACCGACCCTTAACAACGGAGTCACTACCCTTCCATTCCAAAATAGGTTCATTAGGAATTTGAAATTTGACTTGTCTAGTCCTACAATCAACCGATGCATACGACGCATGCAACTAATCCATCCCAAGAATAATATTGAAGTCAAACATTTTAAGCTCTACAAGGTCACTGGGAGAGACCTTATGCAGGACTGCAGCAAGACAACCCCGATACACTTTCTGGGCAATAATAGACTCACCCATGGGAGTATAAACCGAATAAGGCTCTCTCAGAGTTTTTATGACTCAAACCAAATTTAACAGCCAACAAAGGAGTCACAAAATATAAATTTGCACCTAGATCAAGCAAAGCATAAACATCAAATTCAAAGACTTTTAATATACCAGTCACAACATCCGGAGCCTCGTCCACCTCCTGTCTGGCATGAAGATAATAGAACCTATTGTTTCTGGGAGCACCACCAACTTGAGCCTTCGGCTGACCCTGACCACTGGAACCACTTGACCCTTCTTTGTGTTCCTTGAAAAATCAACAACCTTATGGTTCATACTTCCACACCCGTAGCAAGCACCCAAATATTTCCTACATTCACCCGAGTGATTTCCTCCACACTGACCATATCGAGGAGGCAATGGTCCACCCCCAACTTATGCCTTGGGAGGGGGTACTCTAGCATTGGCAAACCTCATATTCGAGCCTTGGCCTTGTTGGAATCGGGCATTTCCACCACCACTCCTAGAATTCGAGAACCCACTATCATACCAGGCCCTCTTGGAATCATTCACCCTTCTCTTCTTGAGTTTCTCACCCTCAATCTGTTCAGCATAAGTCATAAGCCGGGAAATGTCCATCTCCCGAATAAGCATGGCGGTGCGACATTCCTTCACTACCAAATTAGAGACCCAGAAATAAACTTGTGCATTCTTGCACGGAGATCAACCACTAACATGGGAGCATATTTCGAGAGCTTGGTGAATTTGAGAGAATAGTCTCTCACTGTCATGCCACCTTGTTTGAGGTTAATGAATTCGGTCATCTTGGCCTTCCTAAGCTCAAGGGGAAAGAAATAATCCAGAAAAGCAAACTTTAACTCTTCCCAATCAACCTTAACATCAACAACCCTCTTAACCAACCATTGATTGTACCACACCTGAGCCACATATTTCAACTGATAAGAAACCCATTCAGCTTTCACCTCAGAACTCACACCCATGACATTCAACACTTTAGTAAGCTCATCAACAAAGTCTTAGGCATCCTCATCGACCTTTGAACCAAAGAATTCCAAGAGATTCATCCAAGTGAAGTCCCTCACCCCAGAGGCGGGGGTGTAACCATGAGTAGGATTAGCCGACTGACCTTGATTAGTCACCACTTGAGCCAATATAGCAACCACATTCCAAAATTTAACATGAGTCACTTGCTCCCCCATAGGCTCTCAAGGGGCTTGTTCCTCATAAATTGGGGCCTGCCTAGGAGATCTTCGTGGAGGCATCTTCTGAAAAAGTGACAAGGACACTAACAATTCAAGAAACTTCATAAACAACTCATAGCACAACATAGGAGACAATGAAGTGAGACAGTTCCTAAAACGTCGCCATAGTCTCTCACTCATAAGTATGGCGCGCATCACAACTATGAATAAAACTCTACTTGGTGCGGTATGTTGGACTCCGAGGACCATTTATAAACCTAGTGCTCTGATACCATCTTTGTCACGACTCGAGAGTAGGGCCTAGATGTGACATAACGAATGAGAACTCGAGAGTCCTCAAATAAGCCATCTTAGCATCAATTTACACATCATTGATTCAGAAGCGCATAATTTAACAAGAAATACATAATTCTAAGGGATTTTGGGGCTTTGTACTCAAGCTATGGGGATGTCATCGGGGAAAAGATTTGCATGAATCACGTAGCACATAACAAGTACATTCTAAGGGGCGGGTAAGTATGACTCAAGCTATGAGGGCAAGGAGGGACTTGGGACTTCCACATAAGCACGTTCTCATCAAATCATATCATCGTAACATAAGCATAACCATAGTCAAAATATGATATAGTCATAGCATCTCAAACAAACATATAATACGGGCGTACAATAGAATCTAATATGTCCAACAATGCCTCTATATAGGATAATACGGGGGCCACGACATAACCTGGGCTCACCCTCAAGTCATAAGATAGATAAGACGTAACAAAACATAAGATAGAGGAAAGTGTTTTTGCCCTTGAAGTAAAAGGCTCACCACAAGCAATAATTCAAGATCTCCAAGCTAACCGTCCAAAGGTAGATGGATGTCAACTTCGGCCCCTACATGGTTAGATCATGTAGATGAAGAGTATGGGTTAGTACATATAATGCACTAAGTATGCGGGCATGCAATATAATTCATATGCCATGAACCTACAAACCAAGTTAGATGGCAAGGGCACATATATATAGAAAGAAGTATATAAGCAAGGAGGAATATGATGTCAATATGCCATGAAATTCATGATGCATGAATGCGATAATTCCATATTCATAACGGGGATGTGACCTCAACCGACAACAAAAGAGACCAAGCAAGCTACTACTTGGAATTGGACTACTTGCCAGGTAGATCCCAAGTCAACCCTAAAAAGGGGAATACAAGTCAATCCCAAGAAGGGAGCATACTCATGTTGTCATATGATTTGATGGAAAGTAGTATGGACCCTTGGAGATAGTCCACCCCGACTCTAATTCCTCGGTGCTAAGTCACAACCCACGAGAATACATATACATATATAAGATTTCAAAACGGAGATGATATACTTTCAAATCAATGCAATGCAAGGTTGGTCTAACAAGCCAAATCGTAATTCAAGTCTTTTCATAATAAGGCTAAAAAGCCAAACAAGAGTTCAAGTCAAAAGAATGCAAGGTTGGGCTCAAAAGCCAAGTCATAGTACAAGGATCAATACATAGGAGTAGCTCATTCAAGACAAGTACAAGATGATGTAAACACCCAAGATGCTCATAGAGCCAAGTCAAGACAAGATGTGATCACAAGTCGTTCAAGTATTCAAGTATTCAAGTCAAGTCAAGTCAAGGTGGGACTAAGCCCATATCAAGAGTTTCATCAAGATCAAGCTCCATATATGCATATGTCATGAATGATGAGATGAGTAGCATGGAAAATTAGAATTCATAATTTAAATTCATAATAGGAAGAATTCATATGAAATTCAAAGTTAAATGAACAATCAAAGCTTAAATAATATCACTCATACATAGATTTAAAGTTTAAAGGGACATGCATAATTGAACCTTCATAAAACCAATGGAATTCACCAAATTTAGGGCTTAATTCACTTTAAAATCAACAATTAAATATAGCCCACACTTCAATTTAACCAAAACAATAATGAATTCAAAGACCCATATTTAATTTGGGCTTCATGGTTGAAAGGAGCCATGAATAAATTCGCATATACCTTGATTACCAAGAAGCTTTAGAGAGAAGAGAGATTGAAGTAGAGAGCTCCCTGGAATTTCAATTCCAACTTTCAACCCACACCTTGAAGAAAGCTTGAGAGGAGAGTGTTTGAAGATAATTCTAAGTGTTTTGAGAGAATTTTGAATTTGATGAAGGTGTATATGCTAAGTTCAGGGGTTTAGGAGGGCTTAGAAGGTCTAAAACATCCTTAGGAATAACCAAAATTACAATTAAACCATTACACCAACCATTTTCGTCTAATTTTTTCTTGGTTTACTGTTTCTGTTGTTCTTTGAAAACAAGGGGATAACAGTTCGGTCAACTGACCTACATCCACAAGAGGAGATGAACAATCCAATACATAAAAGAGAGTACACAACATCGAGAAAAATAACTTCACCAATTCACTCGGAATACAAAGAGGTTCACTCAAGTGTTAACATAACACTAGTGACTCAACGCTTCTCTCCCTACACAAAACTCTCAATCCCTTATGGCTACATTGTGAATGCTACTAAGTTAGAATAAATGAGCTTCTATTTATAAAATAATAAACCTTTCCTATTAGAAAAAAGATTCGCCAAATATGAAGAAATTCTATTTTCCTTTTCCTAAAAGAAAACCCCACATTTGTAAACCATTTCTAACATGTTAACGACAGTTTTGAGGTGGAAGATGACACTTCTCAACCATTTCTAATACGTCCAGGCATTTACAAACCTTTTTTGTCCTTTTATTTTTGTACTTAATTATCTAGTTCATGGATCACAATTTTTGTCATAGCTAATCTGCCAAGAGAAACACATGGAATTATCATGACACTTGTTTAACTTGAACAATAGAATCAAAAAAGAAAGAAAAACACTCGCTACACTAAAAAAAGAGTTGTCCAAGCTTACTTGATAGCATTCGGATAAATACAAAGAGACCACACGTTTAGTATTATAGTATAATTCTTTCATAATTATGCAAAAGTGTCGTTTTGAGAGTGAATTTGGAAGAGTGAGTAGTAAAAAGAATCACTTAATGTGTTTTAAAAAAAAAGAATTGTGTCAAAAGGTGACAGCAGCAAATGATGAAAGTTAAGGGACAAAGAGTAAAGTATGTCAAAACAGAATAACGACCTTTTTCTTCCCGCTTTATTTCCCCTGTTTTCTTCACTTCTTCCTCCCTTTTTCTACTACTTCAGAATCAAAATTTATAACTTGATTCAACAGCAATAAGAATTATTCATATAAATTGATAAGAGTTAATATGAGGTGGTGTTTTTTAATTATTGGTATTATGACCCACAAGAGAGGCCCATTGATTTAGACAAGTGTAATGTATGATAGTTTGATGCAAAAATGGCCAAAGTAGTAGACCAATACCAATATTTTCCACTGTGTCTTTGTCCCCCTCCTTCATTAACAACCTTCTTCTTCTTCTCTTCTCTTGCAGTTTTTCCTCCCCCTTTTTGCTCACTATCTCCATGGACAAACATCACTCTCAGATGCCTCTTGCCAAGTGTTCACGATATAATGAATGGTTTGTGTTTAGTACTAACTTTTCTTATTTGCCTTTCCTATATCTTGTGGATCCTTCAAAATACACTAAAATTAGCAAAAAAGACTTGATGACATACTTGCAAGCATCATCATGTTTGTGGTATTGCTAATCATCCATTTCATCTTGTGTAGGGTGTTTCGAGACGTTCCCAGTGATATAATGATAGTAGTAGATGATGGCACGTTTTCATTGCATAAGGTAATTCTCTATTCTCTTTGTAGCCCTTCAGATTTTGTGGAGTAATGAAAAATAAGGTAGAAAAGACGTATGTTTTATGGGGGAGGTGATTCATGTTATTCGTTTTCGTGAATAAACTGATTCAAAGTTCATAGACTACAGTGTAAGGCTCCTAACATTGAAACATGTGATGCAGTTTCCTCTTGTATCGAGGAGTGGCAGAATTCGAAAGCTTGTAGCAGGGCACAGGGATTCTGATATATCAATGGTTGAACTACTGAGCCTACCAGGTGGAGCTGAATCATTTGAGCTAGCTGCCAAATTTTGCTATGGTGTTAACTTTGAGATTACAGCTGCAAATGTTGCCCAGCTTTGTTGTGTATCTGATTATCTTGAGATGACTGAAGAGTATTCGAAAAATAACCTTAGTTCCCGAGCTGAAGAGTATCTCGAGGTTGTTGTAAGCAAGAATCTTGAAATGTGTGTTGAAGTCCTTAAACAATGTGAAAACCTACTCCCTTTGGCTGATGAGTTGAAAATAGTTACCCGATGCATTGATGCTATAGCCTCTAAAGCTTGTGTGGAGCAAATTGCTTCAAGTTTCTCGCGCTTGGAATATAGTAGTTCTGGTAGACTCCATATGAGTCGCCAAGCCAAGTGTGAAGGAGACTGGTGGATAGAGGACTTGTCAGTTCTTCGTATTGACTTGTACCAACGAGTCATAACAGCAATGAAATGCCGTGGTGTTAGGCCTGAAAGTATTGCAGCTTCACTAGTTAACTATGCACAAAAGGAGTTGACAAAGAAGTCCACTTCCTGGAATCAGTCAAGCCAACCCAAAGTTGATGTGGTTTCAGGTTCAAATGACCATGAAAAAGTTGTGGTCGAGACAATTGTTAGCCTTATGCCTGTTGAGAAATTGGTTGTTCCCATAACCTTTCTCTTTGGGCTGCTGAGGAGTGCTGTGATGCTTGATTGCACAGTTGCTTGTAGACTTGATCTTGAGAGGCGGATAGGATCTCAATTGGACATAGCTACACTCGATGATCTTCTTATTCCTTCTTTTCATAATGCTGGTGACACATTATTTGATGTTGACACAGTGCATAGGATTTTGGTTAGTTTTTCTCAACAGGAGGATAGTGATGAAGATATGGATGATGTCTCAGTGTTCGAGTCTGATAGCCCTACTTCTCCATCCCAAACTGCATTATTCAAAGTTGCAAAACTGGTCGACAATTACCTAGCTGAAATTGCACCTGATGCAAACCTAAAGCTGAACAAGTTCATAGCAATTGCTGAAAGCATACCAGCACATTCTCGTACCATCCATGATGGACTTTATCGAGCAATCGATGTCTACCTAAAAGTATGTACAACCAATTGCTTGAAATGTGATTCTGAGAGAACTTTATTGGTTTGAGTACAAGTTTTAAAATTTTATGGCAGGAGAAAATTTATGGTTCTTTCTTTCTTTGAAAACTACTTGTTTATAATGATTTAAATGAATATGGTTCCAAATTACAATATTGTATTGTTTCTTACTAATCTGTTTGCTAATGACATAAAACGAATACACATTTTTATGAAGAGGATTAAGTACTTTACCCAGAATTCATGATGTTTCTTTTTACAGAATCTTCTAACCTAATAAGTTCATATTACTAACCAGTCATACAGCTTCCTTAGGCAGTTCCTTAAGTTATTCTTTTTACTAATTATCAATGTTCATCTATGGAAATTCCAGGCTCATCAGACCTTATCAGATCCAGACAGGAGGAGACTATGCAAGCTGATTGATTTTCAGAAACTTTCCCAAGAAGCTGGAGCACACGCTGCACAAAATGAACGCCTCCCACTGCAATCAATTGTACAGGTTCTTTACTTTGAGCAAATGAGGCTTCGAAATGCATTATTTTGTTCTTATCCTGATGATGATCATAAGCCAATGCACCAATCGTGGAGGATCAATAGTGGTGCTGTAAGTGCAGCTATGTCTCCCAGGGATAATTATGCTTCTCTAAGACGAGAAAATAGGGAACTAAAACTTGAACTAGCACGAATGAGGATGAGATTGAATGACCTGGAGAAAGATCATGTTTGTATGAAGAAAAATATGGAAAAATCTAACTCGCGGAGATTCATGAATTCCTTCACGAAAAAGATTGGGAAGTTGAACATCTTTGGACACAGTTCTTCTAGAGAGTCTAGTTCTCCCTCAAAGAGGTCACAGATTACTGATTCTAAGCTAACTGAAAGAACATGACAGGCAAACTTCCTGTTACATAAAGTTACTTGGTAAGGTTTTGGTTGCCCCTAGTGCAAGTAGTACTTGTAACCTTTGGTCTCTATTTTCTGTCCCCATATCTTGTATATGAGCTTTAGAGATATGCTTTTAGCAAGTGAGATTTTTCCTTTTTAATCAAGTAATGTAAATTTTGAGTTTCGATAAATCTGATCTCCTCAAGGATGTTTAAGTTATACACATTGATAATCTCATCAACAGAAATTGGACAATTGTCGAACACCTTATATGAAAAACCAAACTCCACGTGTCTAACACACTTGTTTTTATTTTCATTATCTTTCTGTTCTTTTGGTTTTCTTGCTTTTCTCACTATAGGCAATTCATTTTTATATCTCCAAATAAATGAACTAAATGCGTGAAAGTTTATTCATTTTCTAGATGTATCGCTATCAAATTTTACAAATGGTTCATTTTACTCTTTTCCGCTCCTGAAAGATAAGCAAAAATAAGTCCCTTGATGATAACTACCTTTCGTCTGAATCATATTTTTGCCCCCTCATTAGGCAAATTGTTTCAGAATTTTCCTACTTTTTGTTCCTTTTTTCAGAGATATTCTTAGAATCTTAATGGTAATATCAAATTAACTTGGAAGTAAGCCTTTCATTGTTTTAGTAACAATTGGCATGCCAAAAGTCACCCTTAGATTGAGCTTCCTTCGTTCACTATCCGGTTTTCTCAGACAAGATTTCAGCTCAACTTGGTTGGAACATATTGTATACTGACAACAGTGCTTGACTACTCGTGATGCTGGAGAATAGCTACTTCTGCTGCAGTAATATCTTTTAGAGTGCATAAATGTACTGTCAACGGATGAATCATCAATAGACTGTTGAGAGAAGTTACAAGGTCCATTTCTGTTCTCCTTAAAATCGTCATCCTCGTAACTTGCGACATACCAAGGAGAATTCTGAAGCCTGCTGGGGTGCTTACCATATCTAAGGTGTTTCGGAGTCATTCCTGCTGTTGACTTGGGGGGCAAGTTTCTATGAGGAAAGTGATGCGTTCGAGGATTATTCATGGACTTAATTCCCTCGAACGATGAACTCCAATCAGAGAGACTACGCTTTACATGATTCTTCTGGAATTGCTTTTCCTTAAGATTTGTGTTTTGAACGTTAAGAGGACGATTATTATGATTCTTGAGGAATTGGTTTTCCCTAAGAAGTGTGGTTTGACTTGTACTTATAGAAGTAAAATCGTGGGAATCGTAACTGTTGAGTGTGGGGATTGCTAGTGGCATAGGTTGATTCTGCTGCCTTTTGGCCTTCAAAAGATCATAAATTGTCTTTTTAGGAACAATGTAGAACACTTTTCCTGGAAGCAAAACTGCTTCAGGACGAACAACGATCCAGGGAAATTTGAAAACATCAGGACGGGCAATGCAGTGTCTTGGATAATTCTTGAGTACTTCTGCAGCAGTAACAGGCTCTGTATGAGTCTCAACACGCCTACCAGGATGTACTAACTTTAGCAAACCTTCCTGTCTTGTTGATATACCCATTTTGCCAGTTTACTTCTGGACTTTCTGAAAAGCTTAAGCAAAAAATAACCAAAGGGGAGGGAACTTGATTCCCCAAATTAGCAATCTTATATTATGCTAGTGTTCAGAACCTGACAAAAGGGTGGAGGAGAACACAAGAATTGGACATAGGAAAAAGTGATGGCCTTGTTGATCAACAGTACTCAATAGGTACTTGTAATTGATAATATGATCTAAGAATGACTGAACTTTGGTGGTATCTAAGATCCATTTTTGTCTCCTTTGATGCTGCATAATCTGTGGCATAGAATGATGTCTTCAAAGTTCATGGGCCAGTTAGTTATCTTGTTATTATCTACTTTATGTAACTCCATAACACACACTGGGTACTTGGTAAACATCTCCTCTTTTTCTCTCAAAAAAAAGAAAAGAAAAGGAAAACACTCTTTTAACTTCTTTTAGAAAACTTCTAAAATAAACTCTAATTTAACCTTCTGCCACGTGTTGGATTAAGTGAGGAAAATGTTAAAAAAAAGGCAAGGGGAAAACAAAAGTTAAGATCGAGTGTTTATAACAACAAGGGAAAAGGATAAAAAATGCCCTTGTACTATCAGAAAGAAACAAAAATATCCTTCGTTTATACTTTGAGCCATTTTGGACCAAAATATCATTGACAAGGACATTTTTGGATCAAAATATAAATCAAGGGCATTGTTGACCCTTTTTCGTTAATATCAAGGCATTTTTGACCCATTTCTAATAGTACAAGGGCATAAATGACCCAAAGTATAAACGGAGAGCATTTTTGCTCCTTTCTGATAGTACAAGAGCATTTTTTACCCTTTTTCCTAACAACAATGTCTAAAACAACAAAGCATAAATGTGTGGTCAGTTAAAATGATATAATACCAAAATAAGTATTATATGTTATAAAACTGAATCTAAAATTATACTGGAATAATTTAAGGCGAAATAAAAGCAGAATGTTAAATAAGAAGAGGA
>JBCEWC010002434.1:0-34489 GCA_038996855.1 Solanum aculeatissimum
TTTAAAAATAGATTTGATAAAATGATTATTCTTTTTCTTCTTATTCAAAGATGAAACATATAGTATTTAAATTAATGATAGTATAAATTATAATATACCTATTAGTATGGGTTACACGCGCAAAGCGCATACCCAAAAACTAGTCTAATTATATATGTACAACGGTTAGTTGGATTCTATAGAACTGATAGCATTATAATTAGGGGGTCCATTACTGTCCAAAACCGATGAGTAAATTAAAGATTGATTTTTTTAATATTAAATTTAATTTAAATCATATACGATTTCTTATGGTTGTTTATCTAATTATTTTATTTAGATTATCAAAACTCAGACTTATTTAAAATTGAAGCGTAATAATAATTTTTTTGCAGCAATTTTACCTAATTGTCACCAAACATTATTTGACTAGCTAGTCACATGTCCACAATTTGATGAATAACAGCTGGCCAAATTTTCTTGAATATACTACTTCTCCCAGTAGATACGCATTAAAAAAAATTTATTGAGTGATGGGAAGTGGGAAATCTATGTCATCTATAACAAGAAAGTTAATACTCCTATACAATTGAAATACTATACAAGATAGTACCACACTTTAGGGTGTATTAGGTATGAGGGAAAATATTTTTCAAAGAAAGTAAGTGAGTGTTCTATTTATGTTTTTGTGTTTTGTATATAAGAGAAAAATTTATTTCGTGCTAAATGTTTCTCATGGAATACATTTTTCATGATTATTTTTGCAGGAAAATAAGTATAATTTTTTATTTATTTTCTCGTGCGATATATAATTAAAAGATATTATTCTCAACATATTTGCATACGACTAAGATAAAATTTTAGTAATTTATGGAAGAATGAATCGTTAAAAAACTTATGATTGCACCAACTACAAGAAAAAATCTCATGATAGTCAATATGAGGGCTCAACACCCGTCAATGCACGCCTTCGACTCATCGTTACTCTAGACTAGATGGTGAAGAATGAAGATATTGTCGAACCAATATTGGATTATTTATATAGAGAGATGGAGAAAATTGCGAAAAAACAAAGATGGGGTTTGGGTTGGAGTGGAATAAGTGATGGATGTGAAACTTATTTTTTCTATTTTTATTTTCATTATTTAAAAAAAAATCTAAAGATATTATTTTCTAAAAAATTTAATCAATCAAACATAAAAAAAAATTTAAAACATTTTTCTCCACGGTAGCGAAACACACACAATTGCAGCAGTTAATTGGATATAGTAAGTGATTCACAGGTGGGCACTACCATCAGTTTTTTTAAAAAAAAAACTAAAATATTGATTTTATTAAGGTCTCATTTAATTTTGCTAATTTGTGAATTCAATGAATTTTTTTTTTTGGAATATTTTAGTAAAGTAGTAAAAATTGAAACAAATGAAAAATTCCAAATGATAGTTGAATTTCGAAATATATACTCTATTTTGGATAAGAGAATAAATAAATAAATTAGGTTGATGTTAACATCGTACACATCTAAGATAGGAGTAATCAGGAATCCAATAACAAGAAAGGGATAAAAAAATGTGCCAATTTTTTCAATTCCTTTTTCGTGTTTGGCAGTCATTCCACTTCCACTATGCACTGCTTCTCAAAATAGTACTCCCTCCGTCCATATTTATTTGACCCCTATACTATTTTAGGATGTTCAACAATACTTGTCCAGTTTATAAAATCAAGAGATAATTTTACACTTAGTTCCTAATTTACCCTTATCATTAATTATAGTTATTTTTCTATTACATTTTTCAATACATTATATTAATTATATTCAAAGGGTGATTTGATAAAATTACCCCTATTATTTACTACTTCTTAATTTCTGTGTCAAGTCAACAGGGGCCACTAGTACTAGAAAGTCAACAGTAATATGCCTTCTTATATATTTCTTTCTTTTTCATTTTATTTATCATCCTTATTAAAAATAAATAATTTAAATAATTATCTTTTTAAAAAAATAAAATATAATTAATTGTCCATTTTCGTTTTTACTATTAGTCATAAGTATGGAAAGATATTAACATGGTACAAAAGATAAATTAGTCAAATTACCTCTAATTAAAAAAGAAAGAATTAATATTTTTACTCAAGGAGGATGTGTTTTTTTAGAATAAAAACGGCGCTAGTAATCCTAAAAGTCAACTATCACAAGTAAATGCTAATTTTAATTTTGTTTACTAGTATTATATAATTTATACAAGTTGTGAAGTTGATAAGGAGAAAATTGCTCGAACAGTAAGTAGCCCTCACTTCTTTTAATTTCACAATTGATACTAATTGGATAAAAAATTTAGGCGGACAACATATCTTGATACTTACAATATTTTTCAAATGAATTCTCAATTTTAAGTGGCTTAAATTTAATTCGCTAATCGAATTTAAAGTTGATTGTTCCCATGACATAAAAGTATCTGGTGCAGTGGATAAAATCGTTTCTCTTTTAATCAGAAGTTTTATGTTTAAGCTCTAAATATGAAAAGATGTTTGATAGAAAATGTTTCTTCCTGAATAGGATCCTAGACCGTACTAATCCAAAATAGTCAAACTCTTACCCAAATACCAAATACTTTAAGCCTTGATCCAAATTCCTTGGTGTTTTTGTCTGAAGAAAATTATAAGTACTACTCCACTTACGTACTTATATATGTAACATATATTTCACATTAAATTCCGAAGTGGGACTTTATTTGCATTTCCACAAAAAACAAAGTTAGTCAGATTTCTCAAAACTTAATCTGCTTTAATTTTATATCAATATTTTTTTATAAATATTTCTCTCATATTATATGAACACTTATTAACTTAGGATAAAATTAGTTAATTTTTTTCTTATTTTACCTTCACCATTTATTAGTGTATTAATAATTTTGTATAACTTAATTTGATGTTCATTGATATAAATAAAGAATAAAATAATAAATTTATTAGTGCATTAATAATTTTTTTATAATCGTGTAAAATTGATTATAAACTATATCACCGGGAGGTGAAAAAAAAGGGTGATCTTTAGCCTGGTTGATATGTGTCGGCCATCTATTATATGAAACACTTGATTAATTTATCTTTTGTTACATGGTTAGGATGACTTCATTTTTGAAGTTTATCGGCTTAATTTATTGATCATCAATTTATACATATGTTAAATTATTAAAATATTGACTTATCAATTATTGATAATTATCGGTTTAACTGTTAAGATTTGACATATTTTTTTTATTTCAAAATTATTTAGAAACAAAGTGACAAATCAAGAAAACCATACACATGAGTTAACAGATTGCATCTTACTCAAAAATAAATACCAACACACGGTAAAATAATTGAGAGTTTGAGATCGTCAAAAATAAAACTATGAAACTGTAATAAAAATATAATTATTTAATTTTTTATTGGTTTATCGGTTAATCCATTATTAAAAAAAAACTAAAACCCTTAAAAATTGATAACCCAATAATCAAAAAAAAAAAAACGTTACCAAGATTGCAAAATAAACAACCTATTATCAATAAATCAATTTTAAAAAAATCCGAATTATTGATTTTTCGGTTCGATTTTGAGGATGGCTCTGACTTTGAGCAATTGTATACAACTTAAAGTCATCGTGTAAACCAAATATGTATCCCGATGGGTGAATTGGCGGGTTGCCACAGCCCACACATATAGGCCCACTAAATCTAGAAAACACGAAGAGGAGAAGTTGACATAAATATCTCTACGCCAAAATAATAGTCAATAAATATATATTTTACATATTAATGTATGACATATATAAGGTGTATACTTTTGGTACAAACTAGTGTATGTATTGGGGAATAAATGTAATTATTTTTTAGGGTAAATTATAGAAATCTCATACTTTATAGGTTTAATTTCAATATAAATTAACTCTTTTTAAAATTACTAAAAATCCCTGATTTTTGGTGAAACGTCGATACATAAAAATATGAATTGATACAATGCGGAATTTTAGAGTTATTGATGATCTGTGTGTATCAGTTATTAAAAATTAGACTATATCAGTTTTAATATACTGAAAAACATTAAAAAAAACGTATCAGTAATTAATTGGTTGTTTCATTTTTTTAGGTATCAGTGAAACTAACTGATAGTTTATAAATGTGTATCATGTATCAGCGAAATAACAAAATACGAGAATTTTAGTAATTTTTTAAATGGTAGGGACTAATAGTAATTAAGTTTTTAAATATCGTGTATTTGTGTAATTTTTAGTATTTTTTAACTGATCGGCCCAACTTAACTTATTACTTTTCTTTTGTTTTTGGATGGGGAAGGGATAATTGCAGTAGATAGTCCTTGAACAAAGTAATTATCAAAAAAATGACTCTATACAATCATGTATAATTAGTATATATTTCATGTATAATCAAGTTATATTCAATTTTTTAGTATATCATCATATATATTTAGTGTATAGTTCATGTATAAGTAATTCATACTATATAGTCAGTGTATATTTTTTATAGTTTTTCACGAGCTATATTATATAGTCACTATATATTTCCTATGATTTTTGGCTATTTTTCAACAACAACAACATACCCCAATGGAATCTCACAAGTGGGTCTAAGAGGGTAAAATGTACATAGACCTTACTACTACCTCATAGAAATAGAGAAGTTGTTTCTGAATTTTTAACTATTTTTCATGTAAATAAAATATTATTATATTTATTACTATATAAATTGTAATATATTATGGCCCTTTAAAAAAAAAATGCCATGCCAAGTCAGCCCAAATTTGGGTGAGTTGGGTTTTGGAATAGATTCCAACCAAGAATTAAGGCAACATGGCTAACCTTTAATTGATCTTTTCAGAGCACTCTGCCAAAAACTTGATCTTTTATTTATTATAGTTTGATTGTCTTTGCCATTTTTTCTCCAGGAAGAAATGGAAAGTGTTTTTAGTTTGATACAATAATTAAAGAAGTTAAAAGAAAATAATCAAATAAATAAAGAATATACTCCTAATATACAGTTCAACTCAAATTGAACAGACTGGACAAGTTTTGGGCTAAATGGTCATGTCTTATACATCCCGTCAGCCCGTTTCCTTATAACTATCCTGCCGTGAAAATGATTTAGAGCAACGATAAAATTATTTCTTTGTATTCTATAGGTCATATCCATATTCAATTCATGAAAGCAATCACTATCACTTGCATTAGTCGAGGGTGTGGCCCTTCTACAGACTCTGCTAACTTGAAAAAACTTTATATATCAAATTGTCCTTTTGTTTGTTTTATTTGTAGTTCATTCTTTCAATTCAAACTTGAAATAGGAAATTTGAAAGTTCAAAAATAGATTTTAGGAGTATTTTAGTTATCAATCATAAAACTTAAAATAAAAAACTCAAGTAAAATTATCAAACATCTTTTTCCGCTTCAAATATTGTTTTTATTTTAAACTTCAATCAAATCACATCCAAAAGACCTACTCGTTGAGGTTACAACAAATGTTATCACCCAACAACATTATTGATAACTATTTCAGGAAAATTAATATTCCACCTGAACTAATGATTAATATTCCTCTAGCTGCTACATGAAAAAACCTAAAAATCGTATCACTATTTTGTTGATGAATGGAGTCTTTATACAATAATGGCAACGAACTTCATACTTATTCATCCTTAATCAAAGATTTTAAGTTTGAATGTTTTTGGGTATAGAATAATTTTTGTTAGAGAACGTGTTACCCTCCGACGCAACTTTTGAACGCGAATATCAATTTAGTCGAGCTTCAATGTGAATATCAAATAAAAAACTCAAAAAATAATAATTTTTGTGATTTAAATATAGTTAGGTTCAATAAATCGAAAAGAGAAGGCAAATTGAGCATTTTCAAGATCTTAACAATTGATTGAATGAGACTTGCTTATTCTTTATTCATATCCGTTTTCTCTCATTCTTTTTAATACTTAATCGGCGAGATCTGAATCTTTTTCATTGAACGAACAAATAGGTATTTTATCATGTATAAATGTGACCTTTTTAAGTCTTTATTTAAGCAATTATTTGCTCCAAAATGCACAACAAACACATATAATAACTATTTTACTTGTTCTAATTTAAAAAACAATTTTAACTTACTTTCCACTTTAACTTACTAACTATTCCTTCTATAACCATGCAAACATTATAACATGTTTAAGACCATACTTTTCCCAAAAAATTGTATGTATATAATTCTTCTAACATGATTAAAATTGTATATTATGTAAGTATTTGCATATTTTTTTAAAAGTTAAATGATCAGTTAAATAGATTCACATGAAATCACACCGAAGGAATAAGATATTTTACAGAGAAAATTACATATATATATAAAAAAGTAAAAAGTTTACAAAAAAATTGGTCTATATTTTATTTACATAAACAATAACCCAAATCAGTAAAACTATACATGACTATACAATATAGTTTGTCAAAAGTTATAGAAAATATAAACTATTATACATGAGTTATACACTAAATATATATTATGATACACAAATATACACTGACTATACATGCATATACAACGAGGACTGTTTTTTTTGTAATATATACGGACTATAATTGAAGTGTCTTTCGGTGTAATTTGCCCCATTTTGATAGCCAATTTAAAAGTTTTTATTTTATTTTTTTGCTTAAAAAAAACAAGAAGGGCAACTTGTTAAATTTCAAAACCTCAGGGGAAACAGAGCAGTTTATAGAACTTGTTCAAGTAATATTTCCCAATTTTCCAAAACAACCCCATTCGAATTCTCGCATTTCGAAAATTGCCTGCCCGAAAGGGAATCACACGCTCCGACGAATCGGACCCAATCGCATAATCTCAAATCTCTCTGAATTGCTATAGATTTTGAAGGTCCACTTGGTTCTTCAATGGAAGCGATCAGAAAGCAAGCTACGCGGCTCAGGGAACAGGTTGCTCGCCAACAGCAAGTACGATCGATCTCCTCTCTCTACATATATAAGCATTTTGACACTCTGTAATTCGTAAATGCTATAGGTTTTTGATGTATGTGTAGTATATGTATTGATCCGTTGTAAGCTAATTGTATCGATTTTGTTATCGTGTTAATTGTTCACTGATTGGATTGATCTGTGAGAATCGTGCCTTGTTCTGGTGTATTGTAGCTCAGTTTCTGAATATTCCTTCTTTCCTTGTTCAGTTATTTGTTGATTCATGTCCATCCGTAGCTTTTACATGTCTATTGTTTTGTAATTTTAATTTTTGTATATGTATTTTGATTGAGTTTATGTTAATGTAGTAGACTAATTTTCTTTCACTGTTAAGGTAGTATCATATCCTAGTAATGCTCAATGATAATCGATTTTGTGTTGTACTATATCCTATTGCGGACTTATGCTAGTAAAAGTTTAATTTTGTTTTGATGTATTGTTAAAATATAATATATATCAAAAACACCCTTCAGGATGGCCCAGTGGTTTGGGCCGGAGACTTCCATGTTGGAGGTTTCCAGTTTGAAACCCCTTGCCAGCAAAAGCAAGGGGTTAGTTTTTTGGGTTGAGCTTGTTGCACCGCACTTGCTTAGTGTGGGATATCTATTCTGTGTAATTTGCGCAGGACCGGGGGTTTTACCTTGTGCGTATAAGCACTGAGTAAGTGTACCACGGAGACTAAACACTCGAGTTTGGGATCTGTTTGCATAAGTGGTAAGCAGAACATCCTAAGCTGATTTGGACGAGTTGGCAGCAACAACAGTAGAGGCAATGGCGGGTTCGACAGAAGCCATGAGGGCATTCTGGATAAGTTGGTCCTGACGTAACCAAGTTAAGAAAGTAGGATCAGGCGATATAGTTGTGCCGACAGTGATCGTGTGACTGGGGGCAAGAGTGGTCCCATCGAGATGGCCAAAAAGGTTGTAGCCATACATGAGCATAGAGAATTAGGTTTTCCATGTAGCAAAATTGTGGCCGCCGCTAAGTTTAATGGGTAATTAGGATGCAAGATTGAATTGAATAATGATGTTGGTGCCTGTTGTGTTGTCAGCATTAACAACTCTGGGATTGTTGTTTCCATTGTGATGGGTCATTGTTGCTGATCTGCGTGAGAGATGCACATAAGAGGACAAAAAGTCTATCTTTCTCATTAGAGCATATAGAGCTTTGATACCATATAAGCACTGAGTAAGTGTTGAAAGAAGATGCTTCATTAATGAACTTAGAAAGTGTATTAAATAGAAATGTAGAGAGAATAAGGAGACTCCTAAACAAACACTAATAAGGTAATCCAAATAAACAATGATTGTTAAACTAAGTACTGCAGAGTCATAAATAAACTAAAGTAACAGTAGCTAACAGGGCTGAGTCGTTTAATGCCAATAGTTCGCACCCAAAGGATAGGGGTTGCGGGTTTACTTTGTCATCAGAAAAAAAAAATAATATAAGAAACATACCCATCGTAGTCTCACAAAGTGGAGTTTGGGGAGGGTTGAGTGTTTACAAACCTTATATCTATAGCAGAGGTATAGGCTCTTTTCGACAGATCCTCAGTGCTAGGAAAAATATTGTTAAAATGTTCAAAGAGAAAATAATGCGATGTGGACTAACTCTCCCTGGTTTTGGGCAATTATGCTTTTTGCTAGACCTCATAATCTAGGATTTTTGGATGCTTTGAGGGGATAAATTTATATCTACTGAGATGTGAATGTTTTGTTTGTTCTGAATGTCTACATCATGAAATTTTTGTGACTTGCCTTAGGCACGCTTCAGTTAGTATCATACTTGTATTGTATTTTAATCTTGTTCAGTCTTTTGAAATATTAGATATTGAAAATATTGAACCTGAAGTCCTTTGTTATATTTTAGTTCGGGTGTGTGGTACTCAAATTCTTGGAAACAATCTTGCAACGAACTTCTGATGGCTCTTCAATTTATTTATGAAATGATTTTACTCGTCCAAATATTGCAATCTATAGTAGATTGAGTCCTATCTTGTACTGTAGTCATAGCTTAAGAAATAATTTTCAAGAAGAACTGTTTTAGGAGGTCAGTTAGTCTCCTGGAAGATTGAATTTAAAGTTCTGCCTACACTTTATGTTAATATCTATTTTGCGGCCCATGATTTCCATCACAATATTCATCAACGCCTCTATCAAGCTCCTTCATTTATAGATTCTTGATCCAGGTTAGCTAGCTTGTCAAGCTTTAGCTTCGACGTCATGGTTTGTGGTTCCAATTCATCCGTCTCTGGCCTCAAATCTTCCTTCTTTAGGCTTTTCTTTTTAATGCATATTTCTGATATTTAGTTGCTGCAATTTATCAAATTATTGTTATTGAAAAGTATTTAATATTTTCATCACTTCTCTCCTTTCAGGCTGTCCTCAAGCAGTTTGGGGCAGGCGGATATGGAGGTTCAGATCTTGTGACTGATGAAGCTGAGATGCAACAGCATCATAAGCTCGAAAGGCTCTACATATCCACGCGTGCTGCAAAGGTTGCTCTTGTCAGCTGATAATTTTTCTTTTTTCCCCTGATTTGTAGGAGGCCTCCGTATTGAGATTAAGAAGTTGATTCTCACTGACATATTAGTTGATGTAATCGCTTACATTAATCACACATTTTATCTTCTGCTGCATGGTATATCTGTCTAAATGTAGTTCTACATAATCAGAGTTTTGAAATTCTCATTCATAGAATCGTTTTGTATATGAAAAGCCACGTACAGATGTACCTGTAGTGCTTTAGTTGCATTACTTTGAACCAACCAATCAGTCAATTACTTGTCAATTCAAAATGAGTTGGGGTTGGTAATGTAAATCCTTTCCGTTTCTGCCCTAATCAAAGTCCTTTTTGTTCTAATTTTAAATAGTTGCTTTCTAAGGAAAACTAGATATTTTCTAAATGTCACACTTACGCCTACAAAACTAATTAATTTTTGTTCCCATGTAGATCACTTCTTTCATTTCTAGTTATATTGCTTCTCCTTTCTAACTGGAGATACATACACAGAAACTTTGAGCTATAGCGTGAATTATAAAACGTTTGTCCTTCTGAAATGCAGCATTTTCAAAGGGATATTGTCCGTGGTGTTGAAGGCTATATCGTTACCGGGTCTAAACAAGTTGAAATAGGTCATTTTCCGACCTCTTCCTGATGATTTTTTTAAGGCAAAAAAGTAAGCTTAGATCTGTTGACAAATATGGGCTTCTCTCCAACAGGAACTAAACTGTCAGAAGATAGTAGGAAATATGGCGCTGAAAATACATGTACAAGTGGTACTACATTGTCAAAAGCTGCATTAGGTTTTTCACGTGCTCGTGCTCAGATGGAGAAGGAGCGAGGGAATCTGTTGAAAGCCCTTGGAACACAGGTTAATGAAATAGTCTAGCTTTGTAACCTTCTCGATTATATATGATGTCATTCCTTGGAGAAAGTAGATCTATCTAGTTGTTATTTTGGATGCATAATATTTGTGGTTCATCTTTGTTATTAGGCGGAAAATGAAACAAATGGGCTCCAAAAGTATTCTGTACTTGTAAAATTCTTTTTGTCTTGTGAGATCTTTCTATGTTTTGTGTATGCTAGGTTCTTTTTTAACTTTTAGGAAATGTCATTTTCCTCAAACATGCCGAGCTCTCATTGTCAAAGATAATGAACGAAGGATTAGTGGAAACTTGGAGAATGGTATTCATTATATTCCTTATACATTACAAACCAAGCTGGAGATGTCTTATTTATATCATCTGTTTGTCATATGATCACTCTTTAAGTCTTCCATGAACCTGGGATGTGTTTAAAGCTTTTGTTTTGGGGTAAATGAAGCCTCGTTTGTAAATGAAGCCAAGCAGAAGGTTGTTGGTTCTTGAGATTGACCTCGGTCATACTTGAAGTTCTTTGGGTAAATAAAAAAAAAAGGGGGTTGGATTGCGTCCCGTAGATCAAGGATGAAGTGGAGTTATGTTTCCTATAGATAACAATGTTCTTTAAGGTTGCACAATCATGCTTGCATCCATCAATTGATGATTTTGGTTCCCTATGTTCTATTTGTATCAGCCAAGATTTGATGAGCTCTAGAAAATGTTGTTTATTTTAGATCTGAGAGTATCCTTTAATACAGTTACATTGAAGTTCAGAAATACACACTTCATTTTGGTCTGACCGTTTAGGACTTCTGTGTGAGGACCCTTCAATTGTTATCTTTCTGGCATGTCAGTCTGTTTCAAGACATCTACTTGACTGTTGATGTTGTCTTTTCAGGTTGCAGAACCATTAAGGGCCATGGTGATGGGAGCCCCATTGGAAGATGCTCGACATCTAGCTCAAAGATATGATAGAATGCGGCAAGAGGCAGAAGCACAGGTATTTAGTTGCTTCACTGTTTAAAATTGTAAAGCAGGACTTCAAAACAATTAATGTGGCAATTTATTCCGACACATGAAGTGCTGATGGTGTTGTATTAACTTTTAAGTTACTTTTCTAACAATAAAAATGTTGGAGCAGTTCATTGCACTTGCTAGATTGCAGTTCCCTTTTCTGACTAACCTAGATAGGCTGTAGAAGTATCCAGACGACAAGCTAAATTAAGGGAAGGAACAGGTCACCCTGACATGGCATATAAACTGGAAGCAGCTGAAACAAAGCTAGAAGACTTGAAGTCAAACACAAATACATTAGGAAAAGAAGCTGCAGCAGCTATGGCTGCTGTTGAAGCTCAGCAGCAAAGATTGACACTCCAACGATTGATTGCCATGGTACCCATCCTCCTTTTTTTTTTTTTTTGATTTACACCGGGTGTCCGAGTCTCTTAGAGACCGACTAATCCCGGGGGTGCACAGGCCCTCGGCAAGGAGTTTCCCGCATGGTACCCATCCTCCTAGAGCAATGTGTTGTTAAAAGACACCACATGAAGTAAATTTGATTATCTTAAATGTGTTTTCATCTTTGTGATTAGGTTGAATCAGAACGGACATACCATCAGAGAATCCTTCAGATTCTTGATCAGCTAGAAGCCGAGGTATGTATGATTGTTGCAAAGATTAAAATTCTGAATATGATGGACTCCCATTTATTTTCCTACTTAACTCGAGCAACTAGGAATGATGTGTTTTATAATTCAGATGTTAGCAGAGCGCCAGCGTATTGAAGCAGCTCCTGCACCTGCTCCTGCTCCTGCTCCTAGCGTGGATACTATGCCTCCACCTCCCTCATATGAAGAAATAAATGGTGTCTCTACTTCACCTGTACAGAATGGAGCAACTGATAGTATGGGTTACTTTCTCGGAGAAGTGAGTATTTTGAAATTTCAAGTAAATGGAATAAATCTACCAAACTCGTTGAGTGCTCAACAACTTTGCTTCTTTCTGGGTTGGTAACAGGTCATGTACCCATATCAAGCTGAATCCGATGTGGAGCTTAATTTGTCTGTTGGAGAATATATCGTTATTCGCAAGGTTTGTTAGTTTCATTTGCTCTACTCAATTCATTTATGCATGGTGGTGTCATATTTTATGGTATTTCTGATCTAAACTTGAGGAATGACTTAAACTTGAAGATAGTATGACGTACATTTTCTAAAACTTTCTGGAAGCTTTTGGGTTCCAGTGATATAGCAGTTCCAGGGGTTTTACTGAATCTCCTCAGCTTGTGAACTCCTACTGATCTGAATTTATATTTTGTATATTGGTTCACTTGCAAATTGCAACCTCTACAGCCTAATAGACTTCTAGAAGTATAAGCTGCTTGAGAGATAAATATTCTATCTCAGAGTTGGCTGCGCTGTAACATGTGTTTTGCGCCAGTGTATTTTTAATTTTTTTTTTTCAAATGGTTGATTTTGTCCAGATCTCTTACAGATAACTAGCCAATTTGTTCCATTGGTCTTTGCAGGTTTCCAACAATGGTTGGGCTGAAGGTGAATGCAAGGGCAAAGCAGGATGGTTCCCTTTTGGTTACATTGAAAGAAGGGACCGCGTACTTGCTAGCAAAGTGGCCGAAGTTTTCTGAAATGCAGGGATATCTTTTACTCTAAAGGAGCCATCAGATTTCTGTATTTTCTGCTGCTTGCAATCGTTGCTGCCTTTTTGTAACATTCTCTATGTTGTCCCCTTAAATACTTCTTATAGGGGTCTTTCTTTTTTTTTCTTTTTTTTTTCTTGATCGTTTATTCCATCTGTGCTTATATATTCCTCCTTTTAAGGACTTGAAGATGATTGTTGTATGTTGCAATTGTTGTGATTAATTTTGTAGCAAGGGTTATCCTAGTAACATCCGTTTCTCTAGAAACTCATTTGGTATAATTTGTTCCCTTTTTATATTGGATCTCAGAGTGTGAGCAAATAATCTTGTTTTGCCTTTAGTAGATAACATTGAAGAATTCTGCATCAAAACATTTCTAACTGCAAGGTCTGGCCACAACACATAATAAAAGAACCTATATGTGTTATGGCACCACAACTCATTAACCTACTGGAATTCCACAATAAAGCAGAGTGATGGACAGGAAAAGGCTGTAAAGTACACGGAGAACCTAAGCTGGCGTATCTGAGAGTTTGATTAGGTCCTGCCATATTCAATTCATGTGCTAATTTCTCCTATGGTCATTCAGCTAATTTATTATCTTAGAATGTTGTTTTTGTTGAAAAAAGTTGCAGTCAAGAAGAAAGGTGACTTTCTAAGATAGAAATTATTAGTTGAGTGATCAACAAAGGATCAACCCTTCAATTCACTCCTGAGCTAATTAGCTACCTGCCATCAGTAGCATAGAATAACTCTACCGACCAGCTTGAGACCTCACAGTCATCTTCACATTTGCAGATGAAGATAAGGATAACGTGAACGTTCCGGGAATAAACCACATCCAAATCTGAAGTGTTCTCTTCATATTTAAATTACGCCTCAAATAGAAGTATTTTTCTTTGCGTGCATTTTTACAGTAAAATTTTGTTGAACTTATGGCGTCTATAAGGAATATTGCACCCACTTAAATATTAGTCATCTCCTACAAATAAATGTGTAAAATTCATTTCATTTTCACTTTAATAATCACAGGAATTTGCTTCCAGTTCTGCGGAAACCACAGAAAATATGGAAGTTCAAATACAACGGCTTTTAGTAAATACGCCAATTTACCACAAAAATGGAAAGACTATTAACATAAAATGTGTAGTAAGATAAAACGACTCTACAACACTTGGAATTTTCTTTCCTAGCTTGCGAACAAATACATACCCAACAAACTGCTTAAAAAAAGGTTTTTATAATTATCTTGTCAGGTTGAAGGTGCAACTATCACTTAATAAACATAGTAGTACAAACATTACAATTTGCAGTACATAATTAGCCAAGACTTATGCTGTCTTCCTTGACCAGACTTCTTTTTCTAAACCAATCTGCAAATCAGGAGAAATAAAACTGGGTTAACAATTTCCACGATAAAATTGAAAAGGATATAACTTCCACGTCTCTTAACATAGTTATGCTTAAATCGATACACATTTTCTTTTTCACTACGAATTGAAAATTTGTTATGGCAGAAGAATGACATAATCAAAATTACTTGTCAATCACGGTCAAGATTAGGAGGAAAGTTTTTTTTTTTTGAAAAAAAAAAGGGTTAAATTGAGAGGAAAAGTATGTTTATTGGAAAAAGCAATGCAATCTGAAATAGAAGGTAATAGAAAGAAAAGAAAAGAAAAGAAAAGAGAGAATACAAAATAATTTGGAAAATTACAGTGCTTATTGTTTAAAGGCTAGAAGAAAAAAGGTCCTAGAATGATTTAAAATAAAAAAGGTTCCTATAATGATCCACATGCTTATCATTAGACATTTAAGTCAAAAGCTTAGGTGCATTGAAGGTATATTTCTGAACCACGAGGCATGCATCTAGATAATTGGCCTGCTACTCAGGTATATCATGATTAGATACTTACAAATGGTCTAAGATCGGTTTCCAGATAGCTGCGCAAGAATAATAGCCAGTATGATGAAGATGACAACAATCTGCAGTAAATTTGAGAGATTAAGAAATTATGTAAAGCAGAAAGGCATATTTATTATATCTAAAGCGCTAATGAACAATCAGAGCATTATACACTTACCAGGACTGGATTGTAATTAGGCTCGCTCCTGATTACGTAAGATTTCCTGTTGATAGGTACATCCATTAGTTGATATTCACGGAATTGAGAAGATGAGAGCAACTAGGATGTGTACAAACCTTTTGTTCAAGGTTCCCGAGTCTCTGCAAGTTTTCAGGATGGCATCAAGCCTCTTCAAAGTTTTTGTTGCATTTGGATCGTTATTATTAACCTAAAACAATAAAAAGGCAGCTTTAGTGTCAAGTCTTTTCATCAAAAAGGGAACTTTTACAATAAAAAAGGAACACAGATAGCAGACACAATGAAACCCCATTACTCTTGAGTCTTGACCATTGAGCAAAAGCTTCACCAAATTCTTTACCACCAGTTCAAATAGTTGATCGATGTATCAGTTCAATTTTAGAAGTGTACTAATTTGTTCTATTCTTGAACTACACCTTTGTACGCGCGCACGCGAGAGAGAGACTCCTGGGATAACTAATTTGCAAAATTAATGAAGTATTTGTTGAAGAAGACTCTAAATCTACAGAGACAGGCATTCGCATGCACAAGGTTTCCTAACATGATGCAAGGGTCCAGATAGACACTACGAGCCGCAAAGGCACACTGAATATATACTTCTTCCAAGAAAAGAAACGGATTGTTAGCATTAAATAAAAAGGAAGGAGTAATCCTCAATATGACCCAGCAAATTCAACATGACCACATTATAACTGTGTAATTATGCATGCAGAAATAAATAAGTTCCACACCTTAGATTTCAGCATACAAGAAAAGTCAAAAAAGGCACCATAGACATCAGCCATAGTCAGGGTCCGGTCAATGACCTTAGCAGTAAGACCTAGAAAGAAGAAACCAAAAGTTATTAATTATGCCGGGTATGATGGATATATTCTGAAGCCACAATAATATTCAGAAAAAACATAAAATCTATTCTAAATAATTTCAATCAGCAAATATAGTAGAACATATAAATGCATGAATAATACATAGATATAGGGAGCTGTGGAAAGATTTTAGAAGGAAATGACCATGAAGTGAGAAAGATCATAAACAATCAATGAATATACAATAGACAGTGTTTAAGAATACAACCCCTCAATTACATGATGAATTTCTAGAGGAAGAAAGTCATTTTGCATGAGAAAAAATTGCTATGCTATTGATAAAAGGATGGGATGCAAAAACAAATTGGCTGAACTTCAAGGGGTCAGATCACAATGGGGTATGAAATCACAAGAAATGCATGTTGACAATCATAGTGCTTACCACGCCTCATTTTTACCACTCCTCTGAAGACTTCAATGTTGTTGTAGCACATAGCTAATGTCCCAATTGCCATGACCTGATACCATTAGACAATACAACAAGGCAAAAGTGTGGTAAAGAAGGATGTTTAGCAAATTACTAGCATAAAAACAATGTTTCTGGATGCTGTAAAAGGTATATAACTGAATAAAAACAGTAATAAAAAATCTTCTTCCCAGCCTATAAGCTCATGGTTAAAGAGATGAGCAAAATCAGTTTTTCTTTTTTGATTATTACAGGGAATTGTACACTATCTATTCATTCACCACATTTGACTCTATGGACAATTAAAAAGCATGAATATCAATCATGGCAACTAGACGATATGGAAGTACCAAAGCAAACTCTGTCAAATCAGCACTTCCCCAAACACAGAACATAAACTTTCATCATAAGAAACACTTCTTCAAAACTTGAATAGATGGGAAGAACAAGAACTGGATGTCCAATTAGTTTTAAAAAAGTCATTATCAACTGTGATAGAAGAAATGTCTTCATGCAGGAAGCTTTTAGCTTGATAGAAAAATTGAAAGTAGAGAGTCTAGAAAATAACCAAGAGCAAATACCTGTGGAATAGCACAGAATCGAAAGATGGCAGGATCACGCAAATTGAACAAGTAAGTCAAACAATCTTCTACATGCGACAAGGCATTGGTGACCATGTCATTGAGACATTGCACTGCCTTGACCGAGTTCTCCTCATACTTTAGGTCCTGTGGGAAATAAACAGAGAAGTCAACTGAATTATGAATGAAGATGATCTTTGAACTTTGATCAAACAACAGCACTTGCTACCATGCGCTCAAGTTAATTTGATAACACCATGATGTCAGGGAAAAAACAAAATGAGAAATTCATACAAGACCAAAGAGATGAGGAACTCAAACCTCAAGCTTGTTAACATATTTACTCCAAATCTCACGAGGCCAGAACATACGGCACTTGGGTACTTCATTTATGTCTTCCAAATAATCTCTGATAATGTTTGTTTTCTGCAATTTGTATAACAAATATGTTAGTATTAGTGCCTTCAACAAAGAAAAATCTCAACAAGGACAGTTATGTCTGCCACACATGATAAGATCCAAACCTGAAGAAATAAACCCATGGAGTTGGAGAGAGAATCTGAAGCCAGATCTTCTTTCCCAGAGGCATGGAACAGTTTTGACAATCCTAAGCCAACAAGCCCAGCTACATAGTGACAATATTCGTCATAATCATCGGTTGTTTCCACCTGCAGGAAGAGATTTGTTGAAGCAGAAATACAGGAGGGATTGAAGAGCGTTCTAGAAATGAAACTTGCAGCAAAAAAATTATTAACTCAATAAAGTAGCTACACATTAGGTGCGTTCAAAGGTTTAAATTAGCACTCAAACCCTAACAAGATTTAGCACTCGTCAACCAAATTACATGTACTTGTTTTCTAGTGTTTATTGCCATGTTTTGCTTAACAGACAGACTGAAATGCTAATTCGACACATATGACAATATCATACAGGCTAACAATGCTTAACATCGTAGACCAACAATCTTTCAATAAAATGTTCAAGAAATATATAGGTGAAAAAGACACCTAATCTCAAATAGCATAAATACTAGCAATGACCACGTCAATCACAATGTACTGAAGCAGAGACCATGGTTTATACTTTTGAGGAGGTGGAATAATCCAATGGCTTGAAGACGAGGGATTGCATGAAAAGGGAAACTTAATATTCTAGCCAATTGATACAAACAAAAAAAAGTAAACAAATATAAATTGCATTTTGTGAGTGTTAGAATAGGAATAGGTAAATACAATAGGAATAACAATAGTATATAGAATCCTATTTGGAAAAGGATTGTATTATAGTATCCTAGTTGGAAAAGGAGTTTAATATAGTATCTATAAATAGGGTCTTAATGTAATAATGTAGACAACAATTCAATAATATTTTCTCATATATTTCTCACAGTGAGTATCAGATAATTTGATCTTGTTCTTTATGGTACATCTTACATACCTCCTTGCATATAAATTTTGCCATTCCTGCACCCATCCTCATGGTAATATCCTCAATTGCCTGCTGATAACTGCACAGGTATAAGAACATAATCTTCATTATAACCTACTACTCATACAAAAGGAAACCAGAGTTTATACAACAACATACCCGGTGTAATCCCACAAGCGGGGTCTAGGGATATCAAATCCAGCATAATCCTACAAGTGGAGTCTGGGGATATCTGACCCAGTGTAATCCCCAGAGTTTAAAATGTTTTAAAATTCAGACTACAATCTGAGTTGCCATTATTTGTTTCATAACTAACATTTCCCCCCGATTTTAGGGTTGAGGAGGACAGAGGAAACTGCAAGACTCATAAGTAACATTTCTGATTCACATTAGGTCATGCCGTCATGTGGTTCTAGAGTTGAGTTTGGATTTTCTCCAAGCCTTGCAGAAGAGCTTAAATTCTGGAGGACAAACTGCTACATTATATTCATTGTGTTTCTGAATATTAACTCATATTGATGTGAGGCTTCTTGTTAATTGACATGGATTGCCAGAGAATAATCATCACAAACAGGCAATTTGAACAAAGCAAATGATAAAATTAAACCCAAGAAACTCTCTTGTTTTGACAATAAGAAAACTGTTCAGTGATGAATAGGTATGTGTTACGTGCAAAATGATATCCTCAAAATGCCTGATAGAAAACTTCACGCTTGCTATTCCATGAAACTCTTTACAAGTTTCCAAGTATAAAGGGGCTTCTAAATTGTCACCATAAGAATATTAGCAATTTCAAATATTACATAATAACTATTACTTTATACCAAAATTGAAGGTCAGAAGGACAGGCCCATCATCCCCAGTTTTGAATGTTGTTGTTGGTACTAAGGGCTGGCCCTAGACGGATTTCTTGGGAAAAAAAACTATTATTTGTAGAAGTCTCAACAAAATATGCTAATTGTAACCTCTTACCTCTCAAACAAGCAAAATCTTAGCATGACACAAAAGCTGGGTAAGAACTCACAGTTTACCAAGTTCCAGAAAAGCAGTTGAAACGTGATGGAACTGGTCCATGAGAACCTTGTACTCCTTCGTACCACCTAAACATGTTAAAATTGGGATTAGGATATCAGTCTTTAATGCTTCAAATTAATTCCGGAAAAAATGAACATGGTCTACTTAAGACAGAATGCATTTGTAGGGAGAGCAATGTGCATTTCAAAAGATTAGGGTAAGAAAAAGAAACTGCAGTATAAACAATGAAAGAGCAAAAGAAAAGAAAAAGAGAAAAAGCTTCTATTTTAGGTAAGAAACTGCAGTATAAACAAGTATAACGAATTTCAGAAGACTTCTAGCTTGCTCCCTTCCTCTTAGTATTCTACCTTTGAGTCAGATTCAACCCCCCTTCGACCAACATGTCAAGAAATTTTCAGTAGAGAATTAACAAAAGGGCCAATTACAAACCACTAGTAAAGCAGAAATCATTTCAGGGCTAAAACATAGATTATGAAGCTCATTTTTCCTATTGGCATCCTCCAATTTGTATATCGAATTAGAGGACCCACTAGAATGTCCCAGAAGTGTACGTATTATCTTATTCAGGTCAATGCCTAAGTGCAGGCCCGACAGGTGTATAACTAGCAACATAAATCACAAAGCCTGCCATCAGCATACAGATGATGAGCTAGTAATGATAGGGTCTACAGTTTTTTTTCCTCCCTACAGTATGGATTTTTAATTTTATTTCCAATGAGGTTGTTGAGACATAATATGATTAAGTAATCAAAAGTGTGCTTTCTCTAACAATTCAAGTTTTTAGATAAGACACTCAACATGATATTCAGAAAGGCAGAGGCCCTATTTGAAATCTCACCGTCGCCTAAAAAGAAAAGAGAAATATATTTCCACATTTTCGGTACATGAAAAAGAATCAGGCCCACACATGAGAGGGTGCGTTGTGACATATATAATTAAGCGACTAAAAGTATGCTCTCTTAAACCGTTAAGCTTTTAGATGAGATCGTCACATAACAAGATTTCAAGGATTATGAATTGTTTGGTGTTGAATGACTGATGTCGACAGTGTCTCTAATGTGGTAGTAATTAGGAAATTCAAGAGGAAGCTATGGCCTTTTGCAAAGTGTGAGGCGCGGGTCTCAATTTTGACAGACGAAAACTAGAGAAGAGGGAAGTGCATTATGGACAGCTGGTGGCTGGTGTAGTATGTGCAAGAAAACTGTGAAGGATGTGTACCACATGCTACATTGCTACTTCATTGTGAATACGTGTCACAGCTGTGGGCATTAATTTATATGTTCTTCAAGATACAATGAGATGTATTTGTTAGTAGATGATTGAAGGAGATTTTGAGGAATGGGAATAGTGCAGGAAGAGATTTAACACCATGGCTGGAAGTAATATAGATGTGTGTTCGCTATAGGCTTAACAAATTAGCTTTAATCTCTTTCACGTTGAAAGCAATAACAGTAAGAGGCAAGAGGTTGTAATGGCAACACTCTGATTTTCTTGGATCCTCGGTAACTTTCTGCATATGTGCAGCCTCTAGTAGTTTGACTCCAGAGCAAAAAGAAAAACATTTTTGGGTAGACAGTGAAATATTTTGCATCGGTTTCCATCTGACTTATTCAAAAAAAGTTCCATAGTAACCTCCAAAAAGTAGTTGAAGTCTTTCCTACTTGGGATTCTTCAACTGCAAAAGCACACTCATAATGCGAGAGAAGCGATATTGAGAATTTAGAGAGATCAACAAGTTGCATTCAGAGACTTACATGAAAAGTGCCATTCGCGATCATAAATATGCTGATGAAAAGAGATCAGAATAGGTACTTTAACATCAGTGGGGATGCTGGTATCATCCTCTGTCCAGAATAAGAACATCCAAATATGAAAAATAAGCAAAATATGTGTTACACCAAAATATGACTGCATTAACCCTTGAAAAAGCTAAATTATAACCCAAAAACTACCTTATGAATGTCTAGAATGAAATGAAATAAGTTAGTAGCTTATGATAATCCATACTAGATTTTAAGCAATAAAAGTTGCTCAAAACCAAATATCAGATACCAATATAAATAGTAAGAGAAGACCAACTTGCTTTTTTCCTCTTTTTTTAAATTAATAAGCAGTTGAATTTTTCAGTAAACTATTATTCCCTCTCTCATCATCTTTCGTTCTTAGCAAGAAGTAATAGAAGAAAAGCGTGAAGAATTGAATCAACGATTCAACCTACTCTTTCAAAGATAAAAGACAAAATTGCTAAAATAATTACACCAAATTTTGCACACAAATGAAGAACTAATACTAGTCATCTGCTTTCTGAGTATCATATCTCCTTAGAATTCCTAAAGTACAAATAAATTTAGACGACAGCAACAGCGCTTACCAACAGTGTCAAGTGCTCGAAGGACCAAATAGAATATGCATACCTGCATGTTTCAACAGAAGTTTAAAAAATAAATCAACCTTCAAAATAATTGTAATAGTAACACACTTATCCAACAAATTAACACAAATCAACGGAATAACAACAGTTTATAGCAATTCCGCTCAATTCACACAAGCAGAATATATTTTTTTTCCTAATTAAACAGAAATCCAAACTTCTAAAAAACGAGCAAACGCGCGCACACGGACACCAACAGAGAGGTCAGCCACATGCTCTAGAATGCATCCAAAACACAGACAGATTTAAAACCAAGCAGAAATTTTGAGGAATCGCAATCGCTAGAGCAGAAATGCTAGAGAAATACATTTTCCTGAAACTTACAGCATCACGAAGCTCTACAGGAAGCTGTTGAATAACGAGAGCAAAGCTGCGAGAAACCTTTTGAAGCATTAAGTAACAGAAGCCCCAATGTGGCTCCGGCGGGATCTGCTTCTCCGCATGTCTAGCCGCTAGTTTTAGCTTTATCAATGGATACAAATCATCTGGATTCTTCAGAATCGCCCTCAATGTCCCCATTCTTCTCCCAACAAATTCAAGCACCGTTCCGATGAATCACCGATCCACAATCCAATCACACACAAATACTTGTTGATGTAGAAGAAAACAAATTCAGAAAGGGAACGGGAGAGAGGAATGGCGTGAGAGTATATGAAGAAGTTATGGAATGATGAATTTGTGGAAACGACGATACCTATGTATAAAATGGTGCAATATTATAGTCTGTTAGGATACGTTTGGTAATTAAAAAAAGGAATCTTCCCACTGTAAATCTTTAGCACTCTGTTTGATTACAAAATTTGGAATAATTTATTTCAAGAATAACAATCTCTCTCCATTTAAAAAAATAATCTTTTTAAATTTATTTTTAAAATATATTAATTTTTTGACAAAATTTTGTTTTTTAACTTTTCGTATCAGTCATAAGATAAAAGAATATTTTGATATATTTGGTATAAATTTAATTTAATTTAAAATTGTAAGATTAATTTATTTTTTTTCAATTTCTTGTCAAGTTAAGTTAAACCATATTTATTAAACGGAGAAAGTATAATATATTTGGATTAATTTATTTAAAAATAAAATTGTTAAAATAATAAAAGTACTCTTTCAACTCATTTTATACATTACTTTTCATATCATTTATACTTATAACAGAATATTTTTATAATTAAATAATTTATTTTTTAAAACTGCAATATATATTATTTTAAATATAATAAATCAATTATTCACTAAAAATAATCTCAATATAACTAATTTCAATATAATTAATTTTATTATAATTTGTCTTTCAAATCAAATAATTTCTGATCTTCAACTCTAAAGTTATGAATATGAGGTAAAATAATAATATTAATTGTGCTATTGTTTATAGGAAAAAAACATAAATTTCCCCTTTAACTTGTCTCGAAAAGTCAGTTACACGCTTAAACTATTATAACGACATATTAAATATCTTTACTATTTAAAAGTGAATTTATTTACCCCCGAAATTAACATGGCAAAAAAATTTTAAAAAAAATTAAATATGCGCATCAGAAAAAGTAAACATCAGAAAAAGTAAAGTTAAAAAAAAAAGTCAATCCCCTTCCCCTCTTCTTCTTCACACCTCATTCATTATCCTCTTCTTCTTGACACCTCGCCCATCATCCTCTTCTTTTTCATTCTTTTTTTAATTGTTTACCTCGTGCCAGGAAGAAAATTTCCTTCTTCTTCATGCTGATATCAGGATTCATTTTAAATTCGGTAAAGAAAAAAAAGAGGATTTTAAATTCGATAAATAACACTGATGCTAAAAATCATTTTTCTTGTCTTATAAGGTTCCCAATTTCAACAAATAAATCAATTTTTTTATTTTAAATTTTAGATTGTTAGGTTTCAATATATGAATTGAATTTTTTAAAGTTTGAGTCTGATTCAACTTTTGGGGGTTTCAGAGATGTTCCTAATTTTAATATTTAGGATTCAAGATAGATGTCAATTTCATTTTTTTCTGATAAAATTGACGAGATTCAAAAAAAATAAAAGAAAAGGAGTTTGTTTTGGTGTTTGTTGTTGGTGATTGATTTGGATTTGCAAGTTGTTTGGGGGTGGTTTAAGTGATTGTTTGGCTGCTATTTAGGTGATTGTTTGGTGGTTCTTTGATGGTTGTATGATGACTTTTAGTTCAACGAAAATAAGAGAAAATGTATTGTGAAAGTAGATTTATGGTGTTGATGGATTAGTTGTTCTTCGTCGGAGAATACAAATAGAAGAAGTGGGTGAATAAAGTGAGATTAGAGATGAAGAGGGTGAGATTATGTGAAGAAGAAGATATGATTATTAAAGAATTATAATAATTAATTAGTATAAAAATATAGTTAATAAAGGAAAAATTAATTAATAGAAAGAAAAAATTAAAAAAAAATATAAAAAGTTATAATTTCTGACATGGCGCTGATGTAGTGTTGATGTGGCAGCGAGTATAATACACCACACACTGTGAGAGTGGTATTACATGTGTTAGGGGTGTATTAAATTCACTTTTAAGTAGTAAAAATGTGTAATAGGTCATTATGATAATTTAAGTGTGTAACTGACTTTTCGAAATAAGTTCAAGGAAAAATTTATGTTTGTTTCCATTGTTTATATTCTACTTACATAGAAGAATGAGTAAAAGGTGGTATCAACATGTATGTTTAGAGTCCAAACATTAAATAAATGAGGATATTTTCGTCGTGTCCTCTCTTCATTTTAATTCACGTGGGTTGACATCCATGACACACTATACGTGGCTTTGATCCCTAGTGTATTTGTATTCTCCGATAAATTTCTCTCGGTCTTTCTCTTGTTCATCCTCTAATGCTATTTGGTTTATCTGTTAAAAACATGTAGCTAACTATTAACGTATTTGTTTTTTTTTTTTTTTTTGTATTTTAAATTTTTTAAATTTTTTTTTTAAGCAGTTTAGGATTGTCCCACCTATTTCAGTTACTAGAAGCTGACAATTGATTATTGATGTGTGTATTTTTATTTTCGTATTTTTAAAAAAATTCTTATGATTATTTTTTTGGTTAATTTGAGGAGCTTCCGGTTGTCCTATCTACTTCAGTGGAGCTATTGATGCGTATGTCCTTTTTGTATTTTATTTTTTTGAAATTTGTTATGAATTTAAAAATAATATAGAAAGTACTATAAATCACAACAATTAGCAATTTAAAATTTCATATTAAAAGTTAAATTGAGACTGAGGAAGTAACATATATGTGGTACAATAAATCATAATAATTATCAACTTAAAAAGTTAAATGGTTTTTGAATTTTTTTCAGTACCGCATAAATAAAATTTTAATTGGCTCTCAAAAATTTATATGTGTACGTAAACTGAAATAAGGTAAATAAATAAATTATTTTAAAAAATTATAAAAGGCACTATAATCGGAAACAACCTCTCTATCTCTATAAGATAGTGATAAGGCATGTGTCCATTTTACCCTCCACAGACTCACTTATGAGATTTCACTGGGTATGTTATAAAATGCACTAGAAATTACAATAATTAACAATTTAAAATTTTTAAAAACATATACCATAAGGCTTTCTATGGCCAAACACATGTTTAAACCCTTAAACTTGTCCCTAAATTTGATTTTGGCGCTCCAACTCAACCTTGTTCCATTTTATCCCTTCAACTCTAATTTTTATGTTCCATTTTGACAATTCTTTGCAAGAAATCAACAAAATAAGGAGAGTGTACTTCACATTTCATGACATGACACAAAAATCAATTAAAAACACATACACAATCCCTCTAACTTACTCTTATTTTTTATTTTGACACTCTATCTTACCTTTGTTCCATTTTAACCTTTCAACTCTATTCTTTATGTATAATTTAAATACAATAACTAATTTTATAATTTTTTTAATTTTAATATTTATTATTTATCTTAATTTTTTAATTTTATAATTGATGTTTGTCCATTAGTTTTAAAAAATTAATAGACATTTTTTTAAAAAAAGTAATATATTTTTTAGAGTTTCTATATATATATATAGTTTTTGAAAAATAACTAAGGAAAATGTGTTGATTTTTTTTTTAAATAATCAATTAAATTAAATAACATCAGATTTTTTTAATTTATTTTTTTCATATTCAAGCTTTGTGGATTTAACTCAAGTACTAGCTCATATTTTGTGTATCCACAAAGATTTAGGAGTTAAATCCACAATTTAATTAATTATTTTAAAAAGAAAATCGATACACTTTCCTTGGTTACTTTAAAAAAATAGAGAAACTCTAAAAAAAATATTAATAAAATTATTAATTCTTTTAAAAACTAACAGACAAACATCGATACTAAAATAAAAAAATTAAAATTAAGAATAAATATAAAAATCAAAATAAAAAAATAGCATACATTGGACATGTGGCTTCACGAATTCTTTGTGACTAGTTAGTTATACACCAACAATATTTTCCACATCTACCGTCTCTTTTTTCTTTTTCATTTTTTTTAGAGAGAAATAATTATTTAATCATTTATTAGCCCACATAATTTGACGAAATATGACGGAGTTTGGCAGTGTAAGTCGCGTTTGGCATAATATAGTTAATTTTCCTCCAATTTTTTAATGGTGCTACTTGAACTGATTGAACGGACATCCAATTTTCTTTCTTTTAATTGAAAATAATTCACTAATTATGGTGGATTAGGATTTTTGGCACTTCTCAATGAAAAAAATTGTAAGTGATTGCAATCCAAGTCCACTCAGAAGCAGTAATTGGATATGTGGTATATATTTAAAATTTTGTGATTTTTTTTAGTTTCTCGATGTTCGGAGTTCATATTAAAATTTCAATTAAATTTATATCATGTATGACAATATTCATTTGAGGTATTGCTAATTTTAATCAATATTACGTGAATTGTTGAAAAAAGTTATATTTCAAAATAAATGAATTATTCAAAATTTAAAAGAGTTATTGATTTTTTTCTCATATTTATTCTTCATTTTGTGAGATTCTTAACTATCTTAGATTTTCTAGTATAATAATTTAGATATAATTTAAAAGATAATAGTGAAAAGTAACTTTTAGCTTATGTCATTAAATATTATTTTTAAAGAATGTATTAAATCATAATAATTCATTTAATATAGACGGCGAGTATTAATAAATGGAATTCATTTCGAGATTATTTTTTTATTGTTAGAACATTATTTTTAAAGAAATACTTTTACCAAAAAATATCTTTTTAATATTTTTTTTAAATTTAAATTCAGATTTTAGTGATTCTATTGAGATCTTTAATACACAATAAATTATCAAATCGCTTATTGATTTGCTAATATTATTATCAATTTGTAACGCATAGTACTTTTTTTGGAAGAGAAAATTTTATTCACCAACCAAATATGAATATTTTTTTTGCAAAATATCTTTTATTGTACCACATTTTTTAGATTAGAGGCTTATTGTACCAAACATGCCAGGTGTGAAAAATGTTTTTTCATTGTGGTGTGTTTAGTACAAAGGAAAAATATAAATTGAAAAATATTCGTTAATTTCTTTTATACTTGATTGATCAAAATATTTAGAATCTATTTTCTTAAAAAAAATACAAACAACAACATATTTTCTTTTGAAAAATAAAATTTAAAATAATTTTTTTTTATAAATATAAAAAATATAAATTTCATAAATAATTTTCAAGGTTCATAGTCTCTTCACCCATTACCTACCAACCATTCTCAACCTCTTATCTCTTCACAATTCCACCTCCAAATCCTCACTTCCCCACCATTCCATTTACATAATATTTTGCTAACTAGCTTACATATAAATATATTAATAATATTAAAAGAATCTTACCTAAAAAATAAAGAATTAATTAATTAATTAATTCTAATGATCACTCTATTTATTTTTAGGGAGGGCAACGGGCGGATTAGGGTGCGGTGAATAAGGAACGGGTTTAGAGTTATGCGGCGCAAGGTAGGTTTAAAGTTATGTGGGATGGGGTGAGTTGAAGTAATTATTTTTAAAATTAATGTTGGGCGTGATAGGTTGCATGTTTAAAAAATCAAATAAGAATTTGAAGAAAATTAAATCTTTGTAATTAATAAAAATCAAGGATATAAACTTTTTATATTAAACATTGACTTTAATTTTATTTTTCCCCTAAAATGTAAACTAGATATGTCCGATAAATTGTTAGTTGTTAAAATGTTAATTAGAAACTTTTAATCAATGGTTAAAAAATAATTGTTGAAATGTCAATTAAAAATAGTTAATTAATTGTGGAGACGTTAATTAGCGATTTTTTTTTAAAAATATGAAAAAAAAATTCATAGTAAATTCAATTAAAAAAATTTAAAAAAACAAAAAAAATTAAGCGATGCGGATTTATGCGGGATGAGACGAGTTTAAAAGAAAAAAAGTCATTATGCGTGGCAGGGCGAAGCAAAGCGAAATGATTTAAAAAATTATGAATTGAGCTCAACCCGCCCCCACATCCACCCCACACTCGCCCATTGTCATCCCTACTTATTTTTGCTCGTACCAAACGCACCCTGAACTCTATCCTTCTTTGTTCGTTTTTTTTTTTCCCCCTTGTCCCTGTTGCCTCTCTTTTGTATTTAATCGATTGATTAATATTTTTATCCATTAACACGAAAAACAAAAGCTAGAATATAGAATAGTTTAATAAACAAGCAATAAATTATGTAGACTCTCATAAGTATTCACGTGACATGTCTCTTTCCTACCAATGCTAAATATAATGAAATTATTGAGATCTCTTCCATTTTAATTAGATATTTTAAATTTAATTCTTTTATAAAAATATAAAAAGATTATTAATTACAGAATTTGGATTAAATCAAATTCAAATATCAAGCATCAAATGAAATTAGGGGTACTGTACAAAGATTGAATTGATTTGAATTTTATTAAATATCAAATTGTTATTTTTTTTATTTTTTTTATTTGTAAATCAACTCAAATTAAGAAAATTCGAGTTTTTCAATCTTGAGTTTTTTCGGGTTTCTTGATTTTTTGGTTGTTTTTAATTTTTTTGATAAAGTATTCATATAAATAAATAATTAATTTGTGTTTCAAATATTTTTTTAATACTATCAAAATAATACTATCTAAAATATTTCACAGGAAAATAACACAAAATATGATATGAGAATGACACAAAGATATTCAACAAAAAATAATAATGAAATCACATAAAATAAATAAGTCATAATGAAATAGTCATAATTTTGAAGTACTAAATCATGCTAAAATAAATCTAATAAGTATTAATTGCATGACTAAATATTAAAGAAAAATTAAAAATTAGGTTATACATTTTTACCGTCTAAACCAATATAAAATTAAAGAACATTAATTTTATTTTGCTTATAGTATTGACTTGAGCTTTATTAGAGTTAGTAATATCGATGAACTATAAAATTTAATGGATCATTCAAAATTATAAATAAAACTTGAAAAAATATGTTAGAAGATCAAACGATGAAAAAATATGAGAAATGTTTATAGATTATATCAAAATAAATACTTTTATGTTTAAAATAAAACCTAAGAATTATATATATAATGTTAGATTGATTTTTTAAAGTTAAAATCAATACAGCCCAAGTATAATTTAATTTTCTTACAATTCAAATTAGGTCAAATCAAACCAAATATTTTTTTCAATATAACTCAATTTATGAAGTCATGCGATTTTCGATTCGATTTTATTCAAATTTTTTAAACTTAAAAAATGTCTCTTTTGTATGTAATTTAATGCACTATGGGTCCACTCCAATTTCTAGACGATAATATTCAACATGTGAAAAAATGAGTTATTCAACGGGAGGAATTGCGAACGCCAGTTGTTTATGATGAGACAATTTTGATCCAGTACTCTTTTTTGTCCATTTCTATATTATTCTTTTCCAGCTACAATTTTTTATTTTATTTTTTATGGCTAGCCATGATTTAAAATTATATCATTTTAACAGATTATTCTGGTTATAATCTTTTTGTGTTTGGGAAAGATTTGCCCTTATCATCATTATATTACATAAAAATTTCAAAATATAAAAGTATGATGTATACATTCGACACATTCAAAATTAAAAATTGAAAAAAGGTATTCAATTGTCAACCACTTCTTAAATAAATGTTTCATATATCAACATTATCTTATTTATTTTTTTTTTATCTTCAAATAAAATTATGATAATAATTGACTTAGTACGTTTAATCTTCATTTAACAAAGTTAGGGCCGGGGGCGTTACCTACATAGTTTTGTGATGAAAAATTAATCATATCCCTTATTTGATTAAATAATTAAGTTATACCAAAATTAGTAATTAATTATTTTTATCAAAGGGGTGAATAAATGTACCAAAAGTAGTTATTTTGGGATGAAATACTTAACATCAAAAATAATCTTGATAGGTCTTTTAAATCCATTTTTTCTTACTATATAAAATGTAGGCTATGTTTGTAAACAAACAAGAAATTATGCAATACAAAATAACAAATCAAATAATCAATCAAAAATAATACTAAAATAACTAAATAGTTCCAACATAAATTTATCTTCAAAGTAAACGATCCCATAAAGTTATGTACTTTTGGTTCTTATAAAAACGTAGTTGAATTAATATTTATCTGAATCAAATATTTATATTAAATCATAATTAAACTTTTTTAGTTAAAAATTAAAATAAAAATACATATCAATTAATTATAGTTAAAGTATAAATATTTTCATGAAAAATATATGTCGTGCTTTCATTGATTTTATGCGATAACACATATGAAATCTATTTTTACACTTAGCTCAGCGAATTTAATATCTTTCATGCTTCAATTGAATATATATATATATAATGCTAAATAGTCATAAATTTATAATTAGGTCCACACTAATACAATTTTTGTAATTAGTGTGTCCGTGGAAATAGAAAGTTATTCACTTAATTTAGAGATTTTTTTTTTTTTTTTTGCATAAATCCATGAATCGACTATTAATCATTAAGTAGGCATAATTTAAAAAAAAAATACCTCTAGGAGTAATATATAGAATCATATCAATTACCAATATGGGTTGTGATGCACTGGTGGGAGTGCTTCATCCTTAACCAAAGGTCTTTCTACAGTGCGCGATCCGAATTTAGTCAAAGCTTCACGGGCTTCGAATACCATTTGAGAAATCAAAAAAAAAAAAAAGAATCATATCAATTATTGAAATATCAAAATCTGACCTGTCCTCTTGAAAATAAGTTTCCGCCCCTCGTGCACGCATTTGAAGAGGGCCTCCACATGATAATAATGCTAAATCACTTTATTTTAAATTAAAATTTTAATTTAAATAACTATTAAAAATATTTTTTTTTAAGGGAAAAGATTTCCATCTTATAAAACTTACTAGTGGTGAAAGTCTATGCTAGCACAAGCCCAATATAAATTATTTTTTAATATTAATTTATGTGATATCGATAGATTTTTTCCTATATATTTTTGAAGATATTGTGAAATTATAATTGAAGCAGCTAAAGAAATATTATAAATTGTTGAAGCAGACACGTCAATACGCAACTACCTTGAAAAGATTAAATTTAAAAACTCATAAATTATTTTTTATTGGCCCCCTGAAAACTGCTCAAACAAGAAGTTAATATAAATTATTTTTTAGTCTCGATTTATCACTTAAAATAATTGATTAGGGTGATATAGTAAAATCATAATTGAAGCAGTTGAAAAAATAATTTATTAGAGATAATATCGTAAAATCACAGTTAAAGCAACTGAAGCAAATACATCAATTAACAGTTATTTGCTTAAGCAGATAGCTGAAGCGAACATGTCAACCAAAACATGTCTATTTATTATCACTTATATATAAATAATAGATACATATATTAATTTAAATTAGTCAAACCAACAAATTTTTAATATCATGTGATTATTAAAAAAATATGTAATGCTAATATAAAAAGGAAAATCACCTCTACTGGCAGTCCATGCACACTGCACGAGGAAAGACTGGTATCACACTTTTATTATAAGTTTATATATTTCAAGTCCGGTCCAATTTTTTAAATGTGAAGCCTTCGAAATGAGCTAATATAGGTAATTCCTTCGATTCATCAAAAAATTTATGAGTTATGTTTAAGATAATTTTAAAAAAAATTAAGTTTGTGTTTTTTTAAAATAAATTATTTTTAAAATAAATTGTTTATATTTATATATTTTTTTATATTTTATATTCCCATACTATTAAAATTCGTGCATTGACGTCATGTTGGCGTCAACACTCACCTTGTATGATATACCAATAGGGTATACATATACCAATATGGTATCACAGAGGATTAAACTCAGTCCTATATGATAGCGATATAATATCAACATACTGATAAAGTATCACAAAGAATATATATTTTCTATTAATTTAGAATTTAATAAATAAGCTAGTAACTTTAATAATTTTCTCTTAATTATTTTATTTATTAAAAAAAAGCTCAAATTTATATGATACCAATAGAATATCGATATACCGACGGTGTATCACAAGAATATATTTTCAACTAATATGGAATTTAATAAATAATTCTATAACTTTAATAATTTTCTATTTGTATACGTCAACGGAGTATCATAACGAATATATTTTCTACTAACTTTGAGTTTAATAATTTTTTTATTTGTTTCTTATTTATTTCTTTTAAAAAATATAATCTTATATGATACTAATTGAGTATCAATATACCGTCAAAGTATCTCAGAGGATTGAGCTCGTTCTATATGATACCAATATGATATATATATATATATATACCGTCAGAGTATATTTCATAGTATTTGTGTTGACTTCAACATGACGTAAGACGCGGAATAAAAAGGGGTAAGCGGATAAAAGGTAAATAGTTTAAGTCATGAGTCCATCAAGAGTAAATAGTTTGGATTGAGTCTATTAAGGGTAAATAATTTCAATTTAGGTCTATTTTGTGTACTTTTCCCTTTTATAATTGGATTCAATCTCAACTTATTCAAGTTTTAACCCATATCAAAAGAATCTTCAATTGAACCCAATTCAATCTTCAATTTCAACCTGTTTTAAGACTTTTTACTTGTATTGATGTAATATATGTTTTTTATCTAAATTTATCTATCAATTTACAACTTTATATTTTTATTTTTTGAGTTGAAATTCAAATAGTGATTATAATAAATAAATAATAATATGTTAAATTATTGAGATTGAGTTGGTCAAATTGGGTCGATCATGACCCAACTCAAAATTTGGCCCAACCCATTTGAGCCCAAAGCAAATTTGGACGGGTCATAATCCAATCCAATTTCTATTTGAACTTATTTTAACATTCTCACTTTCGACCCAACCTGCCCGTTTGACGCCCCTACGTGAAAGGTCAAATATACTTTTGTACTGTTGAAAATAATTAAATTTATCATACGTTATACTTTTGAGTCAAATATATTCCTTCAGTTATATTTTAAGTTTAAATATATCTTTCCAGTTACAATTTGTGCTAATTTATCCTTATTTTTAATGAACAACCACGTAACATTGTAATAAATTTAGAAATAAATAATCAATTTTAATAATTTCATTTTATGCTCGCTCATTTAACTCACTGCAACTCATTCAATTTATAGATCCACACTAAGTTAGTGATCGATGAAAAATAAAAAGCTATTTAATTTTTGTTTTGTAGTGCCTACACTAACATCTACAATAGTTAGCTCAAATATAAATGCTCTAGAATATGTTCTTACAATTAGCAAATAGTAAGAATTAATAAAGTATCGAACAAATAAAATCTTAAACGTATGATAATTGAAGTTTTTACTATTATTCATTCTCACATAATTTTTATTCAAAATTGCCATGTAATTAAATACAAAAGGGTATTCAAACAAAGTATATCTAATGTACATATATGCTTGTGCTTATCTAATCTACAAAGTGAATGGATCGGAGATGGGAGACGAGTTTGTAAAGTGAATCAAATACTTAAAATAGGGATAAATTATTTCTTTTTAAATTTGTCGTATATTCGTCTATTAAAAATAAGGATAAATCAACTCAAAATATAACTGGAGGATATATTTGGACCCAAAATATAATAAGAGGGGTGTATTTAGACCAAAAATATAACAAGAGGAATATATTTAAATAAAAAATGTAATGAAGGGTATATTAATTTTTTTCTAATTGTACAGAAATATATTTAACCCTTTGCCCTTTTCTTTTAATGTATATCTCAAGTTTAATTATGTAAAATTTTTACTAATCCCATAGTGTAGGTAACTAATTTCAATATATCCCCACCCTTTGCAAAATTACAAAAATTTCTTAAAATAAAGATTACGCAGATACACTGCATTATGCCAGATTCATCAGTGACGATTTATTATCAGGTATATTTTAAACGGAAAGTAGAATTCAATCCCTAAAATTTTGCTAAACAAATCCTAATCAAATCCCTAACAATAAGGCAACAATACGTTTAAAATTTTTACAGATCTTCAACCTGTAACGAACAGGATAGATACTGTAAACACAAAAAATGAGCCAAAAAATGTTGAATGTGGCAATTATGTTGAGGCAT
>JBCEWC010002435.1:0-34485 GCA_038996855.1 Solanum aculeatissimum
GTGATCCAATCCATTTTAGTTCAATCCATATTCAATCCATCCAAATCCGATCCAATCCACCCATTTGCCACCTCTAGAAGGAAAGTATTTTTCAGAAAATATTCCTTTTATGGTGTTTTGTAGCTTGGTAAATACCAACTCCAATTAGTGTGTATATACATAACACATTATATTTACGAAAATTTGAAACTTAAGGTATAAGGTATACGCGTATTGCTCTTACTATTAAAAATTAGCAACAAAAAGAATAGCCAATAGACACATAAAACATGTTTTAATTATAACTTCAATCTTAGCCTTCTTAAATGACATTTTTGTTACTCCATTTGATTGTTCTATCCCAGGATTAGCCATAAATGTGATTATACCAAAATTATGTCATATATAATCTCGAAATTAACTTCTATCAAAATCAAAGTAATAATTAAACATAAAATAAACATTCTATTACACAATTATTATCCTCAATCAATGTTGGTATAAGTTATAAGCAATATAGCTAGTCCATGACTACCATGCTAGAAATTTATAATTTTAAAATTATTGAGTGCGTTATAAATGATTTTGGAAACACATTTTTGAGGAAATGTAGGGTAAAATTGCATACGGTAGATTTTTGTGGTGCAATTCTTTTATGTTGTCTGTCAATAGATAGAAGGTTACTTTCAAGCTCAAACCACTTGAAATACTACTTTCCTCTTGTTATCAATAAAATAGTATTCTTTGCCCCTATCAAGTAAAATAGAAGACTCACACGTAATAAAATCTAGTATACAAAATTGGCTTACCTATATATACGGTATAATATAATAATAATAATAATAATACATTGTTTATATAAAAATAGAAAAAATTAATCAAATCTGAAAATAAAACAAAACAATTAGTAATCTATATTTTAACTAGAATTATTCTCTTGTAACTAAACAACCCCTAAGATTGGCCATGGGTTGATTCTTAACTTGGTGGTTAAACCACAAAAATATGGTGTCGTGAATGAAATTGTTTTTCTCTTAACTAAAAGTCTTGAAACCAAGTCATGATTATGAATTTTTTTTTTGCTAGAAAGCGATTCCTTCAAATAGGGCCATAAGCGTTGCGCGAGTTCAAAATAATTAGATTTCAATGTAAATATGGAACACCTCGGAAAAAAAAAAAATTACTTGGTGATTAAGAAAAAAAAAGTAGCGCGAAATTTCTGGGAGCTCCAAGCTATCCTAAATTGCCAAATCAAGTAAACACTGACCCGCTTCACTCTCCTCTCTTTTCATTTTCTCGTTCGAAGAAACTTTCCTCTTTTTCTCACGCCAGAGAAAGTTCGGTACCAAAGATCGATCCGTTAACGGAGGCCGGAGTTATTATAATCGGAGTCGGTGACGGTTGACGGTGACAGAGAGACGGCATGTTGGTGGAGTTGATTTGTTTCGTTGCCGTTGTTTTCGTACTTAAGTACTTCTTTTACGATGACGATGTTATCGATGTCGGAACCTCCGATTTCAATGCTCTATTTACCGTTGCCGAAAGGTATTACAGTCTTTGTCTTTTATGAGTTCCTATTTTCAGTCGATCAATTGAGGATTTTGAGTTTTTGATCATATGATCCTTTTATGTCAATTTAGACTTGAGAAGCTTTATGGTGGTAAGGCCCATGTTGGGCTTCAAATTCCAGATCCAGACTCTGGTTCTCGACAGAGTATTGATTTAGTTCTCGTCACTAAACGGTGCGTCTTTTGAACCTACACATCATAATAAATTGCATGTATGCTTAATTTGTTTGTTGCCATAATTTTGGACTTCACCTATGAGTAGAACTTTTGGCATTCTCAAGCAATAAAGGATTAGTTGGGATTTTATTGGAATTCCCTCTGAAGTGAGGCAATCTCTAAGTGTCTCAAGGCAATCATGGGATAAAACACGGGTTGATTGGCCCATGTGTGTCTTTACAATTCTGACAGTCATCCTCTTAAGCCCCAGGTGCACCCAGTGGTGCTTTAAGCTGTGATTGTCCATTCTGAGCTGTATGACTCTTAACTTATCTTCTTTAGGAGAGTGTTTACTTTATTAAAATGTTATTATTCATATAGCCAACCCCAACATGTAGTGCCTAGATAGTTAAAATCAATTTTATGAGATCTTTTCTTTTGAATTTATAAATTTTTAATGCATTTCTATAAAAAATATTATGTTAATTAACTTTTGAATACTTTTCAAGTATAAAAATATTAAAAATTAGATGCACAACATTTATGCCCCATGCCTTGGGCTAACACCTTCCCTCAATGATAAAGCGATTCGCTCTACACCTCCTACCTTTAAATGTTTCTAAAGTACAAACTTCTGTGTTTGTTTGTTCAATCTTATTTTATTGTATAAGGTAACACAATGATATATTTTTCTGTTTTTACTATATCTGTGATTTAAAGAATTTGTTTCCTTCAATTAGATGGGAACAAAACCAGTTCATAAATTAGTCTCTTTTTTTCTTCAGGGAAGCAGTGATAGTTTGTGTAAAGAATGTAACAGGGTTTGTATCTGTTGATAAGGATGGGAGCTGGGTTTGTATTGGAAGCCATAAGACGGAGCGTCTCCCAAATCCTGTTAGTTGCAAATCTGTCCTTATTGCTTTTTAAGTGTTACTGGGTCTGATGTTGCTAAAACGACTTGATACTTGATTGATTACTTGACATCTTGAAACTTAGTTAATTATCATGGCTTTTTCTATGATTTGTTTGGTCAAACATTGCCTTAAATCTCATAGTTTCTGTGAGATTCTTGTTCCCGCACTTGCATTACTGCTTAGAATGCTAACTCTGCCATGTTCTTTTTGCAAGATTTTTCGAAGTGAATAAAGCTATGTGCCACTCAATAGTAAACCTTTTTTGAGTATGCCCATGCAATAATAATTCTCTTTAGGTCTCTTTTTTTTGGTTGTTGACAAGGGAACTCACAACTTCTATCCTTATGGTGCACACAGGATAAACCACCAAAGTGAAGAGGTAAATGGCACTATGCAAACCCTGGGAAATGACCTCGACCGAGAAAGCATTTAGGGGTTTTTATACCTATGACCCCCATTTCAGGAGATCATTCTCTTTGGGTCTTCTGTACATGTCAGTATTGCCTTTTTTAGTTTTTACTAGTAGTATTGAAATGAGCTGTCTAGGATTTCTTAAGTGATGGTCTTCCCAAGAAGGGATGATCCTATATCCGCCATTCACCTTGAATTTATGCATTTCACCTTGAATTTAAACATAAGGACTTTAAGATAAAACACTAACTAGATCCAGTTGTTTCCTCTCTACATGGATAAATTTTCATTACTGTAGATCCACTCTTTCTGGAAGGATTGATGCTACTTGTTTAAGTATGGAAGGAATATTCTTCTGATTCTGTTGTCCCTTGCAAATCCCCTCCAAACTTGTGAACCCACTCTCCTACCAACGATGATCTTGTATTGGATTGGAGTGCAGATTAATGACACTGTTTCTTATTGAAGCTTGACAATTTTAGGTAAATCTACTCCATCAAAAAATAGGTTGGCATTGAGTGATTTCAGAAAAACCATCTCTAGAAATCTGAAGAACCCCTCAAAATTATATGAACAATTCCTGCTTTCAGGGCTTTGGTTAAATAGTAAGGTCAGGACATGGTATGTGTAAATTGTGCATAGATCACCGGATCATATCTTGCCATTGGCACAAAGCTGGTACTAAAGTGGGATCAGGGTAGAGGGGTGAGCACATACTCACTCAGTTACAAACGAGGAAAAGAGATTTCTTGCCCTTTTACAAATTTCATAGAAGAAAAATGCCTTTTCCAGATTTCTTATGTGTAAATATGTCACAAAACTAAAAATAAAGTTGTGAAGGGTTAGAAATCTCCCGTGACAAACATGTGTACCAACTGGGTTGGGCTAACTGATCCAGCTGGGATTTGTCGGTTATATAAACAATTTATATAACCAACTCTGGTCCTTTGATCAATTGAGCAAAGAATGCCTCCTGACTTTCTAGGGTCGATATGTACGCTTTGAAGTATATGTCAGTGTAGTATAGTTTTCCTGGAGCATAAATTAGGAGCACTGAACCTTGTGCAATAGTGGGCTTTAAACTGTCCCTCTGTAGGAAGAATCTATTTCGATAAGGTTAGGGATTGCGTTTGGAATCATGAATGTACCTTGAAGGGCTATTCCGAGAAGATGAATCGCAACATGTATGCTAAACAGCATGGGTTTTGCTCCTTGCTTGTTAGGAAAGTAAGGTCATCTTTGTTTGAGGATACATACGAGATTAAGTGCTCATAAATTTGTGAAGTGAGATCGTTTGATGATTCTGCAGCGTCTACTGGGCACTAGCATAAATAAAGTTTACTTACCTTATAAAAAATAAGTTCTGAGTTGAGATTTTAATGTGTTCTGTATCAAAATTCTGCTTTACGATTTTCAGTTGAGAATTGCATGCAAGGGCGTACTTATGAAATAAAATAAAATTGCACCCATGGGTGTGACCTAGTGGTCAATGAGCTGGATGAGAATCATGAGGTATCCTAGTTCAAATCCAATGGAGGCAGTAAATACTTCCTGTTTGCCTAAGCCTGGTTGGATGGAGTTACCTGGTATCTGTGCTAGTGGAGGTAGCAGGTTCAGGTGGAATAGTCGAGGTACGTGCAAGCTAAGGCCGGAGATCACAGTTACAAAAATGTTCACTTGAGAATAATTCCATTCAGATGCCACGTAATGCTTGGTTGATTGTTGCATTAGTTCTTTCCAAGTGTATACGACAACTATGCCTCTATATCAAACACGTTGGGGTTGGTTTCATCTAATCAAACAACTTGTCATCTTCTATTATTTTATCATTGATTAGTGGAATTTGCTTTTCTTCTGATATCAAGATTTTAGTTTTGTGCATTGTTATTATGAGTTTCTATATTTCAGGTGGCAGAAGCAAAACAATTAGTTCCTATTCTTGAATCCTACCTTGAACAAAGGGGCGTCACTCTTCCGGAAGGATATTTGTCTTGCAAAGTAGTATGTTCAAACCCCAGTTTCCGGTATGCATTCTCATATCTGCCGTTTATTTATCATAATAATGTTGAGATTAAGCATGTATTACACATTAATTCTTCAAGTTATTAGAAGCTTGAGGAGCATTTTTTTTCCCAAGGGAACTCTTGAGATGTGAGATTTTATAAATTGAATTGAATGCAACTAATTGTTCCTAGCTGCTTAAGGCATTAAAGATCCATCCCAGCTCCATAGATAAATATGATGGTTGGTTAACCAGGCGATAGCTTTGCGATCAATAGTTTAGTGAGGTATGCCACCCACCACACTTCTAATGATAGATAGAGAAGCTGTTTGAGGGGCGAGGCAAGAAGGTACATTACTAGCCTTCTTGGTACTGACTAGCTAAGGCTAAAATTCCATTGACATGGTAGACATGAGATAATTTGACTCTTCTTTTCAAGCAATCTTAGTGATTGAACCTACCGACAGACAGACACAGAGGGAGAGGGAGAGAGGGAGGGAGGGGGATAGAGAGAGAGAGAGAGAGACCAATGGCTAAACTACTACTTCAATATCTGCTATCACTATTTTCACATTTGTGGTGGCCCCTTTGCCTGGCATTCATATCCTCTACAACATATTTATATTCAATATGAATAACTTTTTTCTCCTACATCCACCAAGGATCTTTTTGATGTTCTATTTATGTCTAGACACTTCCTCCATATCCTATAATTTTTTATTATCTACTTAGCAAAATTAGAACCCTTGTTGCACCTTCATAGGAAAAATCCAAGTTAGTTCTCGAACAACCTTGTAGTGCTCTCAAGTTTACGTGTATAGCTTTCTTCCTCAAAGTTTAGTTGTATGGATCATAAGTTTCATAGCCATCACAACTTGGGATATTATCCTTTTTTGTGTCCCCTAATCATGATACTGTTTGTCTACTCATTTTTTCACGCCTTGGTGTAACATTGAATAGCTTGGTGAACATCATTACAGCTTTAGGGATATCATATTATTAAGTAAGTAGCTTGCTGAGAGATGGACCCATCCGACGTTAGTGATGTCACATCTCGATCTGATCCCTGCAGAGCGAAAAACATACTTTGAGGCACTTTGGGTGCAAGTCACTTGATTCAGGGGAAAAAATTAACTGATAGAATCATTAGAGTAAACCTCAGGTATTTGTTCATGTGTTAAGAGTACAAAATACTGTTATGCTCTCTAGAAATCCTTTCGGTATTTAAATAATCACAAAAGAATTAAGAAACTCTTCCTGAAGTCGAAAAAGAAAATAGTTCTTTGTTGTAGTTTAATAGGTAACATATTAGTTTACATGATATAACTTTCCTTTTACTTGTTACTCGGAAATACAAGTATCTTGTGACATCGTAAATAGATAATTCCAAGATGAAGCAAGAAAAGTGCCACAAGGAATATGTTTACTTTCAACGATAGAAGTTATCAACCATGAGAGCTAAAGCATGGGAAGGAGTTCCACTGTTATTTTATGAGTATTTGCCGAGAATGAACCAACAACATTTTGAAGGGATAGAAAGCACTTCTATGCAATTAAAGTGATATTATTTCTTTCTGGATTTTTGAGCAAATATGAGGGGTATCTGTTATAACAACAGATGATTGGTTGCTCTTACCTTTATAAAAAGAAAATATATGGGGTTCTCGTACGTACTTCTATTTCGTAGGTTAAACTGGTGAAGTCATTCGAAAAGGAGTAGTGGACATAGAATATAGTTATGTAACCCTTAAAAAAATTGAGTTGCATAAATCTTGATAAGATAAAGCCTATGAGAATTTATTAAATATGGCACTCCTCAATCTTAACTGAAAAAAACTCTAAAAAAATTAAACAAAAAAGGCAAACAATTCCAAATAAACATAAACACTTGATGGATATTACGCCATGTAAACAAAATAAACAATAAGTATAAACTATTTAGAATTAACTTTGTAATTATATAGTTTATGTTATTCCGATGTTATGTTTCTCTTGTGATCATTAAACATGCATCTCGTAAATATTGATAATTACTTGTTTGATGCAGTACTATTGTCTCAGACTCTTTTCCCTCTGAGGTCATAACATATGACCAATGGATACAACTAAAACCTGAATCAAACATGCTTTCTGGTTGGATTAAAGGTGCATTTCATGGCGGAAAGAAGGAAATGCAGGAATCAATACATGAGAAGCTTAATCTTGTACTCAGCACAGCTCCAATGTGGGACAGGTCTGTTGCATTGCATTCATCTTTATGTTGTGTTATGACACACAATTTTTCCTGAATTAAATAGAAACAGTTGGTTTGTTCATTATGACCAAGAATGTTGACCCTCCTGCTAGAACGTCAAAATTCATGTAGTTAAAAGTTAGGGACCTACAAGAAAGTGTTTTGGTCCTTTACTAATTTATTTGCAACGTAAGATCTTGAACAACCATGGAAGAATGACATCAAGCGAGAGAATGTTGGCTAATAAAGCCCACCATTCTCGAGAGAAGTGTTTGTTTGAGGAGTGTGTGTGTGTTTCTTCTTATGCTTTTTTGGGACCGGGGTGGGGTGAGGAGGGAGGGGGGAGAGAGAGAGAGAATATCGAGGAGATCAAAGCTATTTCTGGAAAAGCAATAATGCAGATGTTCATGAGTTAGTAGACATTGTCTCTTCTCATGGAAGAAATTTGCATATATCCTTGCAGAGTTGCAGTTTATATGAAAGCATTGCCAACTTGGAAATTATACTCAAATTATTCTGATACATACAGGTTAGAGCTCAAAGGTAATAAATTTGTCCTTGGAGAGTTTCTCGAGTTCAAAGGGGACAATGAAGATATTCGGGCATTGGCAAACATCAAGAGATCAAAAGTTGGTAGAATGACAATCCAGAAAACAAGCATGTTTGGTGTAGGTAAGAAAAATAACTATGGTAGTTGGAAAATGCATTTACCTGATTGTACTTGATAACCTTGTGATTGGTGGTTATACATGTCTATCGGATACTAGGTTCATATTTTCCTTGAATCTAAGAGATACTTTTGTTGCTTTGGGAGTTGCAGCTCCTTCCAAGCTCCAAGTACTCTACTGTCTTCGGGATTATCGTGGTGAAGGGGCATCAGCTTCTGATTGGAAAGAAGTCACTGTCCGTTCCAGGACTGAGATCAAAATTCAACCAAAAGGTTCAACTAAAGTACGCAAATACAAGTTATCCTCAGTAATTTCCCTGTCATTAAGTGCCTGACAAGTCTCATATGGGCGTTGGTCATGGAGTCGCAATGGTTTAATAAAAATGTTTTAACTAGACGGAACCTCGTTTTTCCTTGAGAAGTTGTAAGTTGATGTTTGTAACTATTTTGTTGTGTATATCCTACAGGTCAAAATGTAATGGAGAAAGGGTTCCCCTTAGTAGTGAGTGGAAAACATAGGAGCAGGATGGAATGATCATAATATAACAAAATTATGGTATGGTAAAGGGTGCTTTGGTTGAGGAACAAGTTATTCAGGAATATTGAGACAGAATTATAATACGGACTAAATAATAAAGGATGATTTTCTTTCGAGAAAATACATCAAATTCCTCCTAAATTTGGCAGTAAAATCTACTTTAGGGTATTTAAATGTCTCCTTTAACAAGTTTCAAGTGAATTTAATTTCACCCCTAAAAGTTGACGTATTTAATTATTTTTTAGAGAAAAAGTGATTCTATTTATATATATATTCTTAAGAACCCCACACCCCCACCCACTTCAAAATACCCCACCTACCTACTTACCCCATTCTCACTTCTCCTTCTTCGACCCCGTCCTCCCAACACATTCACACACTTTTTCCCCTTCTTTAAAGTCTCCACCTCAAATGTCATTTCTCCTTCTCCTACTATCCCTCCTTCCATTCTTTTCTACACCTTCATTTCTCTTTTTTTTAAATCTCATATTAATTGAAAGTAGTAAAATAAATTTATAGAAATCGTCGAACGTTATCATTATTATTTCCCAAATTAAAGTTAGTTTCCTTCAAATAATGACCATCAAAATTAAAATCGAAGTTAATTTTTTTCAATAATGACAATAAAAATGAAGCTAATTTCTTTTAATAATGGCATCTTTAGCTATACTCTCAAGTTCCACAACTTCATCAACAAGGTTTGTGCCTACTTAACAGTAAAAAATTTGATGCAACTTTCTTCAACTTCCGATGATTCATTATTTGATGTTTTATAATTGTGGTGTAAAAAGATGTTTTATAAAATTAAAAAAATAAATTTAGATATAAGTTTTTACGTGGCGTTGGTGTGGCATGGACATGGCACGTGTGTAATGCATTTTTCATTGCGAGATTGATAACGCAATGACATTTTAGCATTTGAGCAACATTTTCATGGATGATTATATGTAGTTATATTTAGGTGATTGGATATGGAAATTTAGCTCATGTTGTAAATGAGCTTAGTTAATATACTGGGCAAGGGCGAATCATATTGTAAATGCATTTATTTGCTCATACAATTAAACCTCTCTTAATAATACCATGTTTTTTGGCTGCTATATCTAAGTATTGTAATAAAAAAACATATAATACACATAGCAAGTGTGGCCTGATTATAAAAAAAGAATCCATTCTCAATTGATTTCATTCTGTAGTAATTGCAAGTGAAATAGGTACTACTAGCTATTGTTACATATATCAAAGCTTGGCGCTATGAAAAATACTTCTGTTTAGTCATTTGACATTTCTGTTATATGCAACTTTCTTGTAAGTGAAATTTGTAACAGATTTCTTCAGACAAATGGAAAAAAGAATTGTAATAAACTTATGATGAGGTTTTCAATCTCCAAATTTCTCTTTGGAGCAAAAGAATATTCTTCCATTAGTTCTGTACGCGCCATGCTTTGTAGACAGTGATGGCACCAATCAATTGACTTGAACTTCCAATCCAGTATCAAATCCCAGCATTAGTTTGTTTAGTTTCTTGTTGCTAATTCTCTGCTCATATACAATATCGTCCTCCAAACTGCGGTTCACGCGTAAATGGTAAGCCAAAAGTAGAATGAACTTGGTGGTGGTTACTATGAATGAAGGAGATAATAAAATTTACCTCTGTGTTTTTGATGAAGCTGAAGAAGGCAGAAGCATATTGGCTAGCGTGGTAGCGTCTTTACTGGAGTTTATGACTCTGTTGAAGCATAAGTATCGTCCGTAAGAGGAAACATCTTCAAACACACACATATGGGCATCTACCAAGAACTTGAGGTCTACTGCAACAAACACACCATCTTCATACATTTCTGCAGCTCCCTTCAAGTAAGGTTCCCTTATACTGAGGTCTGGATGAATTAATAATCCTCCATTTATGGACACCATGTTCACTCCTCTGTCCATTGCCAATGCCCATGCTGCTTTTTCCGCTTGTGTCTTTGACAGCCCGTGCCATAACTGTCATGTCAATTCATGTTAGACTTTGTGACGATCCAGTAAGCAGTACTTTTTAGCTTATCTATGTGTTTTCTAAACATAAAAAGTACCTATAGGTCATGTGTGTAAGCCAAAATCATAAGTTGGTCTATCTCAACTTATGACTTTTCAACTTGCAAAAATTTTTGTCCGGCCAATCTTTTAACTATGCTATCTCTTCTTAAAAACAAAACTCTTGTTTCCCACTCCATTCCATTTGCACCATCCTTCCTTTGTCAATTATCAGTATCAATGCTTCTATTTAAATGCATCATTTCTTATTTATAAAATCGGTGCTTATAAAAGCTAGGTTCTTTCGGGACTAGTTTCTAGTTGTTGCTGAATTATGGAGGATTGAGTAGGTGATTACCTTGTATTTTTTGCAAAAGTTGATGTCAGTCCAGTCTCTTTCATCGACATAGGAATGAGAATGGGAAGCAACGGGAGAGTTATGTTGGTCCCTCTTCCTTGTGCCCCATAACACAGCTGTTGCAGAGGATGTAAAAACTACCTTGTTTAAGGTGTCTGTTTGTGCACAGGCTTCCATCACATTGTGAGCTGCTCTGACTTCCATTTCTCCCATCAATTCCTGCATCATAACCCAATGATCTAGTTAATTGGATGAGCTCTTAACAGATTGACCTCAATGTAGAGAACCTCATTTTGAAAGTTCAACACATGAAATCAAAAGCTAAAATCAAGGTAGGAAAATAAGCCAATGCCTATGAGGGCCGATTCATTCTTCACAAGCACGTGATCAGAGCCCCGGCTCCTCCTACTGCTTAGGATCTTACACGTTCATGTTCTATTCTACTCTATACCAATTACAATGATATATGGAAATCTAGTAGTTTGTGGAATAACTCACGTCGTAGGTAGGATAGTCAGAGGGAGTTTCGAATGAGTAAAACAGACCACAGCAGCCTTTGAGAGCATCTACTATGCTATGATAATCCAATGGGTCAGCATGGAAACATATCAATTTCTTGCTTTTGCTGTTATCCACATTGCCACAACCATATTTCCTCTTAAAACATTGCATTTCATCTGTATCATCAAAATTTCAAGGTCAGATTTCAATTCAAGATTCAGTTTATAAACTTTCAATAGGTCAGATTGTCTTAACAGGTCTATAAAAAGAAAGATTAAAAGTGTGACAGTTAGTAATATCATCAGTATACAACTATGAATCAATAACAATGACTATACAAAAGTTGACCAGGAAAATAGTTTACTCTCCAGCCTCAACTACTTTGACAGCTCTTCATTTACCTTTCTCTATCCAATCACACAGCAGCAACAACTTACTAAGTGCAATCCCATAAAGTGGGATCTAGATAGGATAGAAGGTAGGCAGGTCATACCTCTACCTCTCCAATCACACAGCTCATCCCATAAATAATTTTAATAGAAAAGGTCTCAACTTAAATTGGAAAAGGTTGCACACTTTTTGTGTGGTGTCCTGTTCCACTTTAATATATACTCTTGTTTAAAGTTTAAAATAATGTGGTAGACCTAATGAAATAAAGGCCTAATTAAGACCAGGTATGAGCAACTACCACAGTTGTTTCAACTCCACCAAGAAAAACAACTAATTGAATAGTCATGAGCTATATTGTTCAGATCCTCCAAAAAAATGCTATCTTTTTTTCAGTATTAGATACGAGCGCGGCAACAGTTTTGAAGGTCTGAGCAACATAGGTCATGAGATTGTTGTATGGGGATGTTTTAAGTGAACCCCATTGCCCAATATCCCATGTACACATGTGAGGTTAAATTTGTCTATAAATAGGTAGTAATTCTTCATACTAAATTTAATATCAATAACACTAAAAGTTATGCCTACAACAACAACATATCAGTCTAATTCCACAAATGGGGTTCGGAGACGAACCGTGGTTTTGAAAAGCGGCATGGACTGTATAACCTCTGAGCAACAGACTATGGACGATTGCAGATCCCAGCTGACCAGCAGCATCCATCACACAAACTCTTTTTGAACAAAACATTGAATCCTGCTGCTCATAAAAGTCTGTTGCAATAGTCATGACTACCCAACAACAGAGTTAACAACTAAAAACAAGAATTTGAGCAACTCCTTTTGCTCCTTCGATTAAAAAATGGGAGTAGTAGCTCAAGTTCAGCGTGGCAAAACAACAAACACAAGGTATGCAAGTAGGATAACAAGATAAAGTCATGGTATTTAAAGAAGAAAAGTAGAAAACATAACATTAAAAGAGCGTGTAGTTAAGTAGATGGTTGGCAAACAAATACTCTACAATTTATTAGTTAGATACAGCCTATACCAAACAGTCTTTCACAAATCATTACTCAAATATTACTCGTCCACGTTATTAAATATAGTTATCCCAAATTATTTATTTATGTACGAAATCAAGATAGAATTAATTAAATTTCTTATATTTTGTCCTCAAAATCAAACCATGAATTTGGACACGATTCTTTTTTTAAAAATTCCAAGAGTTGAACTCCGGACAACACGTTTCATAATTTAATTTGAAGCTGAAATTTAGAACTTTCAAGAATTTGAAAAATAACAAAAAGATCTCTTTCACTTTTTTCACTCAAAATACTCACAAATAATTTGAATTTGTATTCATTTCGAAAGATGACTTCAATTTTTGGTTTTTCATTTTGAAAATAAAAATTACTTTTTCAAATGAAAGTACTAAACATGATCAAATGCCCGCTAAGTGTTATATAGTTCCAATTTTCAAAAAGAATTTTAACTTTTTTTTTTTTTAATGATTTCTTAAGATATGCTTAAAAAAGAATATTTTCACATTTTTCATTCAAAAAACTCACAAAAAAATTTAAAAAATAATTTTAATTTATATTCATAGCAAAAGATGACTCTAATTTTCAAATACTCCAAGTAGGGTTTATCTCTTCTATGTAATTTGTTAGCTTTTGCATAGAAGCGAAAATTTACCCTGTGCACACTCTCAAATGATAGCGAAAAAAATTTCAAATACTCCTTAGACTTTTCACTTTCAAATTAAAAACTAAAACATTTTTTTCAAATTTCACAATAACAGTAGGAAACATAGTTAAACACTCACTAAATATTACTCCCTCCATCCATCTTTAGTTGATTCTTATTGATGTAATATACCATATATACAATAAATTACAGTTGAAAAAATAAAGTGACAAAATTGAATAAAAAATTCATTCAGACTGAGGCACGGATATCTCGCTCTCTTTAAGGAGATTCAAGTCCACTGCGGCATAATCTACACCGATCCCAACAGTAATACACATGACTTGTCCCCTCCAGGATACAACAGCCCAACATCGTTGTATGACTCAAACAACTTCAGATTAGTTGAAGAGTCCAAAGTTCCACAAAAAGAACATCTTCCTTCAAGATGTAATTACTCTCTTTTGTATACAGTGAATATAGTTAAAGACTTAGAATATTTTCTTTATTCTCAACCCTCTCTTTCACTATTGCACACTTCACTACACACTACAACATATATCCACACTTCTCATTTTTTCTCCCACATATACTTCTTCTTCCTTCCAAAACAAAGTAAGACCACTACTATTTATAGGTGAGGAATTCTTCATTGTCTTGAATAAGAATAAAGTGAACAATAATGTAGGCATATGAATGAAGGAATCATGTCTTGGAAGTTACATGAGTTACAAGACACTAATTGGTAGAATATGAGTTAATGGCTACATAAGTTACAAGACTCTAATGGTCATATAAGTTACAAGAAACTAATTACCATAAGAGTTACACGAACTAATGGTCATATAAATTATAAAAACTAATAATCATTCCTATCACAATTTATACCACTAATATATGCACTTAATATTTTATTTTAATAATAAAATGCATATACACCAACAATTATTGATTTGGCGCAAAGATTAAAAAATAGTAAATGATAGGAGTAATTTTACCAAATTACCCTTTGAATATAATTAATATAATGTCTTCAAAAATATAATAGGAAATGATTATAATTAATGACAATGGTAGATTAGGAACTAACTGTAAAATTATCTCTTAATTTTATAAATTGAATAAGTATTATTACACCACCTAAAATAGTATAGGGGTCAAGTAAAGATGAACGGAGAGAATAAAAAGTTTCAACTTTTAGAAAGTGTATACCACCCTTTTTTTTTATATGATTTCTTAAGATACGCGTAAAAAAAAATAGAAAAGGGGAGTAATAAATCTGCATTAAATTCTTTCTACTATTTGTGTGGCTGTTAGCTAACTGTGAATGAGCAGAAAACAGAAAGAGAAATGGAGTCCTTTCAATTATTTTTGTGGAAATTTGAAGTCTGTGCTGTTCACACGCAAAACTATAAATGCTGTAACAAGTCAAAAGGAACGTACCAACTTTTTGAGGGAAAGGTAGTTGAGTGTTGTTGTCCACTCTTTAATTTTGTGCAACTATTTATTGGACAGATGTCTCTTTTGAATAAGTCAATAATGTGGTTTACTTGTCCACTCCATTCAATTACAAAAATTAACACTAATGAGATTATCGTTGTCTCATTTTAGTTATCGTGATAAGATTTGGCACAATTCTTAAGAAAAAGTGAGAGGTAGCTAACCAACTTCTAAGAGAGACTTAATTGACTAGATTGATCTCGGTAGTTGCATCATCCACGAAAATTTAAAGAATTTAAAGGAGCATGAGTCATATATTCAGTTGGAACGTCATTTCTGTCAAGGTTGTATGCTTTTTTTTCCAGAATTTTCTATTGAAGAGATGCTTTTACATCAACAAGTAAAGAAAAAAATATATTTTATACCTGCTTTTGATACTAATTCAAATTGTGTTGGTGTGTCAGAAAAAGGATAGCTATACTGATCCGGTATACTCTAAAGATATCCCCACCCTATCTGTACAAATAAAATAGCTCATTTATACAGAATGATAAAAAGGCTTCTATTATCATTGATCATAGAAACATAAATGAAGCATTAATCCTTATCAACTTGATCTGAAATCTCTCTTCTGATGCAAAATCTTAGTGTAACATGTATCTTTCTCTGTTCTGGTTTAATTAAAAGCGTTGTTTAACTAATATATTCCTTATAAATAATTAAGTTTTTATCTATATATATGCCTCTTAATTCTATAATAATTAATGCTAAAGGAAAAATTGAGAAAAGAAAATTTAATCTTTCTTGATTATCTAAATTGACAACTATTTTTTAGTATATATGATAATTAAAATAAGATAGAGGAAGTATTTTTTTTTAAATGTCAAATATGAACAAATAAACATGAATATGGTTGGAATAAATGTGAGCTATTCTTGGTAATTATACACACTTTGTTTCATAATGTGGTATTTTTAGTTTGAATATATTCCCTCAGTTTCTTTTTAGTTATCACGTTTTTTCGAAAGTTAATTTAATTAATTTTTAAAATCAAATTAGATTATATTAACTTGATATTTTTAAATAAAAAAATTAAAAATTCAAAAATTATACGAAAAGTACTATGAATTACAATTTTTTTCATATCAATTATGATAAAAAAAAATACATCTTAAAATATTAGTCAAAATTCATACCATTTGACCCTCAAAAAGAAAACTACGGCAATTAATAAAAAAGAAAACTATAACAACCAAAAAGAAACGGAGACAAGAACTTTAAAGAGAATTTTCACTCCTAAAAAATAAAAATTAATTTTTATCAAATGTCTTACTATTTTTTATTTATTTATATTATCCTGATAAAGAATAGGCAGGACTCTCCAAAGCAAGAAATGTGGGAATATGCCTCACGCAAAGAGCAACTTCACATACAATATAAGTTCATTTGACCATGAAAATTATGAAATACGAAAAAATAAATTTGTTTTGTAAATGAAAATAATATTTAAAAATTAGAATTATGTTCGGTCATGAATATAGTTATTTTTTCAACATAATTTTAAAGTGAAAAATAGATCAAATTTAAATTCTCAAAATATTTAATGATCAATTATGTTTTTTGAAACTAAAAGAAAAGTGAAAAATATTCATAATCAAACGACCATTAATATAAGCATATGATGAGATCCATATTCTGCCCGTCGACATGTCAGCTTGCAGCCTGAGGGTTACTCCAGTAATTTCAGCGTAAATTGAGGGACAATTTTAGTTGCTTAAGCAGTAAGTTGACGTGTCTGCTTGAGCAACTTAAGGATATATTCGTAATTTTTTGATGAATCTTCCGTTTTAATTTGTTTATTTTATTTTCAGTGTTTTATACATTTAAAAAAAATCAAGATAATTAATGACTTAAAATAGTTTTTAAAAACACATATTACGTGAGAACATAAAAGATATCATAGACCGTGATGATTGACAACTTAAAATATTTTAAAAATAAATTTAAAAAATTTGATTGATTATTAAAATTAACCTATCGATGTAACATAAAATGAACCAAAAGAAATAACACGTATTATTTAATTATGAAATTATGTAAAAGGTATTGTAAATCTAGATATTTAACAATAGTAATATATCTACATATAAAAATTAAATAAAAAATGCTAAAAAAATCACAATAATTTACAACTTAAATTATTTAAAAGACATAAAAAGTTCAATTAACACTCAAATCAGTATCGCATAAATAGAGATGGATGAATAGCATATATTATTTAAAAATGACGTAAACGTAATATAAATCGTAGTAATTCAAAATTTTAAAATAAAACGACATATAAAAAATTGACTTTCGAAATTTTAGTGCTGCCACATAAATTGGAACAAGAGGAGTAATATATATTATTTAAAAATTACGTAAAATAGTACTATAATTCACAATATTAATAATTTTAAGCATTTAAAAATTATATTAAAATTTAATTAATTTTTTAAATTCTATCTATATCACATAAATTGAGACAGAAAAATAACAAATACTGAGCCCGTATTAGCACGAGCACCGAAATCTAGTATATATATATAAGGTCGCTATAAGTATGTGAATGATTATTTTTCAATTATATGAAGTGAAAAGTAGTTACTCCACGCCACTTTGAATGGAGCTATTAATCCTAATCACATCTATCTGGATTATATAAAATGGCCAATCATATTCCCATTTAACTTATAAGTTTCACTTTCTTAATTACCATGCCATGCAATGTGTTTGGTATTCGTATTGGGATTGGTGTTGCATAAAACACATTAAAAAGGAAAAAGCTCCTTTTCATAGGAAGACTCGGGCTCAACAACATATCGAGTAAAATCTTACAAGTAGGATCTGAAAAGGGTAAAATGTACGCAGACCTTACCATTGTTTCCAGAAAACCCTCGTCTAAAGAAGGAAGACTCGAACTCAAGATCTCTAAAAAATTACTGATGTATTCTACAGGCTATTATATAAAAAGAAATGGCGGGAGAGGAAAAGAGATGACGGATATGCCTCCTGTGCTTTGCATGTGCAACTCATTTGAATGAAGATCAGTAACATCAAGCTCGACACAGGGAAGGAACTAGCTCAACTAATCGGAAAATGCAACAGCTTACGCCACTGAATCAATCGCTTTAGTCACCACCCTTCACTTTCTTACTAGTAACATGTCTTGATTTGTTTTTTCGCTTTTTCGAAGCACTCTTTTCTTTCAGCTCTTTATGTTGCTGCTCTTCCTCCGCTGAGGTTATGTCACTTAACTGCTCGATATCTGCAGCATTAGGAAGTTCGGTATCCTTGTCCTCCAACTTCCCCTCATTACCTTCTGGCTCCATGACTGACATTCCAGCTTTAGTATACTGGAGCATGAATAGGCTTCTCACTAATCTGTCTAATCTACTGAAATGCCTCTGAGAATACGGAACAAGAGCTTCAAGATGTTTTGTAAAATCCGGTACCTATATAGTGAGTTGGAAAAGGGTAAGATCTCTAAGGTAAGCATTAGGCAAGTAACACTAGCCTCAAGTAGAGCAAAATTGCTACACAACCAGTGCCTTAAGCACAGCATGGCATTATAGAGTCAAGTCAACTGTATGTCTTATGAAGCAAGTAGATCAACCAGCCAGACGATCAACTAAATGGACACTCTTGCTAAAAATAAAAAACTCAAGCACTGAGAAGACCAATATACCAAGCTAATATACGAAACCACTTTTTGTTGATAGAGATTATAGCATATAACAACATTTTGAAGGCCTGTCAAGGCAACAGAGAATATTTATCGAGATTTTCACTGGCCAATTAGTGGACTTAAATTTTATGGAAAATAGCAATGAACCTACTTAGCATTTTAACACTTCCATTTCTAATTTTATGACCAAATTCTTTACTTAGTATTAAAGGAGAAAACACAATGATACCTTTATAATCTCGGTAGCTGGGAGAATACTGTATACCCGCGAAAGAACAAACTGTGCAATATGACAAAACTTTGGCTTCGTATTCCATTCCCGGATATATTCCAAAAGCAAGCCAAACTCTTCCTTACTAAAAGCCTTTAGTGCTTTTCCTATATGATCTTCCGTATCACTCTTCCTGGCAAGAGCTTAGATGTAAGATGGAATTCGCGGTACAATAGCATTTTCACCATGATAACCAAAAAATGAAGCAAACAAATAGAACCATCACTAAGAAAACGAGGGGGGAAAGGGGGTAACTGGAGAAGTCAAGACTACCTGCAGAGTTCGCCAAATAAATTTAGAAGTTTATGTGGTCTGCGAAGCTCAAATGCAATCTGAATTGCTCTTGTGTAGTCAGCATCTATTATAGCATTTTCTAGCTCTTGACCCATTAGAACGCCTTCCTCCTGCACAAGCAACATATTGATATCATCACATGAAGTTCTGTAATAAATTTTCAGACATAACCACATCAGAAACAAACCAGGTCTCATTCTTTCTTACTAATGAATAATATAATTTGAAAAACAGCTCATAGCACCCAGTAAACTATCTCAATTTTACTAATATGGCTCTAAAACCATAGGTAACCTGAATTGTTCACAGAAATAGTTCCCAGAATCTCTCAAATTATTTTGAAAGGCAGACGAAGAGTGACAAGGCTATATTGTTAATCTGACAGATTAACTGCAAGTACTCCTTGAAGCAATTACAAAGCTAGAGCATAAGCAGCATTCTTCAAGAATTACTCGACATTTTGGAGACAAAATGCAGTGTGATCAAGCCATTAGGACCTCACCGGAGCATGAAAACGCCCATTGACAAAGAACTCATTTCTCCCGCAGAAACTATGCCTCGGCATAACTATTTAACATCACGTAACACCCACCAATGTTGTTCGATGAATATCATATCAAGAGAAAAGGTGACATATCACTCACTTCTTTACGAAAAGCTTCCTCTTTATCTAAAGCTGTTGAGTCATGCCACAAATTGATCACTGCATCACCACCGCCAGTTGCAAGCATTTCTGTTTTCTTACCAACAGCCAGGGCCCAAATCTGGAGAACAAGTTAAGAGAAGAAAACAAGATATTACCAATCCCATCTGTTTGGCAAAACTCTGAGAAGCAACTGACTAGAATTAACAAAATGAACTAGTGTCAGCAACTATTCTGTGTATAAAACACTGAATTAGCAGACTTAGCTCACGTATCATTGTAAAGATGATGCTTACTAGAAATAAAGGCAAAATTATTCAGTCAAATAGACAGCGACCTCTCAATAGAGAGATTTTACAATCACATTCAAGGACCTAATAATTTGTGCTACCAGAATGCAGCAGCGAATGAGGTAATTTCATGCAGAGTGCACGTGAAATCCAAGAATATGCCAAGTCCATAAACAGCTCTACTTGAGAACTGAATATTCATGCTTTCTCTTATGGTATCCTCAGAGCTTCTCAGCCCATCCTTCCACTTCTTTCAAATTTCAGTACCATTCTGAACTGCAGGTAATTTTAACTGGAGAACCAAATCGTCGATCAACAGGCTAGGACACAACCTTTGCTCCTCAGTTGTCAATGAAGTGTCAAATTCAAATAACAGTTTAAGAAAAACATTCATCAATCTTTGGTCATGCACTCAAATATTGTTGTATAAATATCAACAATAGCAGAGCTCAACAACCAAATTAACTGTGCTCATCAACTCAGAACAATTGGATCTTCAAGGGTGGAGATAATGCAATGCTTGTTTACAAGAAGAGGATATAAATTAACATAAATTTGAGCACCTTAGCCTCATGTTGGTCATAAGTCGCAATACACTCGTTGGTCTTAACTGTCCACAACTTCACCAAACAATCAGCACCTGGAGAAATGGTCATTATTTAGCAAAAACATGCGACAAGGAACAGCAAATCAACAATTAAATAAAGCTACAATGGCTTCCAGAATGTCATGTTACCACAAGAAACAATCTGAGTGCCATGGGTGAGAAATGATGCTCTTAACACACTAGATGAATGTCCTTCGAATGATCTCAAACAAGATCCATCAGATATTGCCCAAATCTTTATCGTCTTATCTCCAGAAGCTGTCATCACACATTGATCAACTGGTGAAAACTCCACAGACCATATCCCCCTTTTATGCCCTTTCAGTGCAACCACTGATATTAGTTCTGGAAGTCTCCATATGCAAGCAGTACGATCCTAGTAATATGACAAGAGCGGAACAAAGATTTAGAAAAATATACAAAGATAAGATGTAAATGTCCCCTACAGCAGCTCTTCTATGCCAAGCTTTAATCAGATGTTTCAATGTTACAAACCTGGGATCCACTGCAAACAAGACTGTCATTTGGTGCTACCGCCAAGGTGTTAATATCCTTATCATGTGCTGCTACAACTGCTTTTGCTTTCAAAGTTAGAACTTCTTCATTGTTGTCAGAGATAGAATCCAAATTCCATACCTTTAGAGTACGGTCACTGAAAGAATGCAGAAATAAGAAAGAAATAAATTTTTTGAAGATATGATAAGGGAATACTTTAAACTACTTTGCTTCAACAATCAACATCTCGTAACAGATTTTTCTTTTAAGAATTAACCCATCTTTTTTTTTACTCGGGAAAAAAAAAACCAAGTTGAGCACTATAATTCAGAAAGAGAATTATTGCAAAGACCTCTAGGAGTAGATGGGTTTGTTCAAGAGCCAAAGGACACACGGATCTGATCAATCCACTTCACAACATGGAGGCTCGCATCACCAAAACATTCAGTCACATTCAACTGTGGGTTTTTTGGGCTTTGTTCTTTGTATAACATTATAGTTTTAATTCTTATAAAGGATCAACTAGAGGACAGTCATGTCAAAGAATTAATTGTAAACTGATTCTAAAAGCACACATTATAAATGTGCTTGTATGAGTTCCTACTTGTAAATTCAACAATGAAGCTGAAAAAAGATTTTTTAGGACACATGATTTTGATTCCGTAAAATGTCATTGAGATGCAATTTGCATTGGCCAAGGTTGTTAAGATGCTTTTCTCAATACAAATTTATATGCAATATGCAGAAGGAGGATATGCCCTCAGAGATAATCATTTACCTACTACCACTCACAAAGAAATTTCTCTGTTTCTTTGAAAAAACAACAGCACCAACTGCTCCCATGTGACCTATGCCAACTCCAACACAAGCTTTGCTCTCGCAATCCCATAACCTAACCTATTGAAGCACTAGAATCAGAATAGCAGAAAAAATTTGATACTAATTTTGGATAGCAAAATACATATTGGAAACCTAGCAGATAAAGATTAAAAGCAAAAGCATACATCAAATGCTGCACATGTCTAAAGAGCAGAAAGAGATAAGATAGACTTACGGTGTTGTCCTTGCTTCCTGTTACAATAAGTGTTCTTCCAGAATTTGATACACAGGTATCAAGGGACAAAATTACATCAGTATGCCCAGCCAAGACATAAGAGCACGACATTGATGTAAGATCATACACTCGCACCTGTATATATGCAGAGTTTTTAGCAACTCAGAAAAGAGTGTAAATTAAAGAATGATGTGAGGACTGCTTTATCAAAAGTAAATTCCAACTATTACTTTGATACAGACAAGGCCAATTTCTAACTCTTGTGTCACATAAAAATAAATAGAAAGGAGTACTAGACTAGCATGCTTTCTCTCCAGACAGGAGGCTTTTAAAATAAATGGAGAGATAAAGAAGAACAGCTTAGATATTAGATTTAGAACACTACGCGTAACGTGAAAAAATCTATTCAATTCTTATTCATCGACATTCTTCAAAAATGTATAGAATTATAAGAACAAATTATAAAGTAAATCATTTTGATGTGTCCTTTCTCACGGATCCATTTAGATAAATGATATATGTCATGGGTTCAGTAAATTTCTAAGAACAGAGACCAAAGCAACTTTAGAAGAAAAATCATTTTTTACCAAAAATGGCAGGCAAAAACAGTAACATCGACCATTTTTCTGTCAAGCATATCAAAGATCACATCAGTTGTGAAACAACAAATGAGAATGGAGAAAAGAGCAACGTCCTCAATATGGCTCAATAAAAGTTCAAGGCCACTTATACAACCAAAAACTACTGCAAAACAATTGATGAATATATCTCATGAACATAATCCCGATAATCCACAAATATGATATCGTAACATGGTTTTCATAGCCAAATTACATAAACAATGTTCTCTATAAACCCCCCACAAGTCATTAAATTCTAACTTTCAGCAGAAGTGTTCAAAGATGTCAAATGCTGAAGAGCAACTTCAAGATGGGCCACACAAACCTTGCCATTATATGCCGTATTCTATACATCATTCAGTAATTTACACCTAGGAAAACATTGCAGAACTGACCTGCTCTACACTTGTTGAAACAGCAAGGAACTGTTCCTCATCACCCAAAAATTTCATATCTACAATCTCTTCATTGTATCCAACAAGCCTCTTCCTAAGAAGTAGATTCAGACTACCTTCAGATTCCTCTGGATAATATAGAAAAAACTGCTGGTCAGCTGTAACACAAAGTAACTCCTGACTTGCAGGCATAACCAAAGCAGAAATAAAGCCTCTCTTTGAATCTTCATCGCCAGAGCTTGCGGCAATATCGGAGGATTTCTGCTCAAAGAGGCACAGTGCCCTGTTGCACAAGCAAAATAAATGATTTAGTCATCTAAAAAGATTGAAGCAAAAATATTGAACAGAGAATGCTGGGGAAGCTCTTCACACCACTAATAAAATATCTATCCAGCATATTGACAAGTTCTGTTCAAGCCTCACTATGCACCTGGTAAATCGGAGAATTCTCAATTGAACACACTAGACACATATCCTCTCTTGCTAAATTTTTTACCTTTAACTTAGTTAATTTTTCGTATTTCATTTTTTTTCATCACCCTTCCATCCTTGATCCTTCTCACAATTAGATCAATCATATACATTTTCTTAGAGTTAACCATGCATTTACCATATTCTTGTGTACTTCCTCTTCAATAAGTTCTGCAAAAAGAATCCTCACATATTATAGAACATTGAATCGATATCATCCAACGAGTACCTAACTGCTCAACCTAGCAGACTATTGGAATAGGAATAAGTATATACGATCCTACTTAGAATAGGAATAGGAATAGTATATAGAATCCTACTTGGAAAAGAATTGTATTGTAGTGTCCTAGTTGGAAAATGAGTCTAATGTAGTGTCTATAAATAGAGCCTCAATGTAATAATATAGACACAATTCAATAATATTCTTCTCTGATGTTTCTCACATGGTATCAGAGTGAGGTTAAAAACGAGTGTTCATCTTGGCGGGTTTAGTTTTAGTTGCAACCTATTTGAAAGTAACGAAGATTGTTGGAGAAATTTTTTCAGAAAGGTTCTCTATGGTAAGAGAGAGAATTTACAGAGGAGATTCAACCTATTGAAGATTGTATGAAGAAAGTGGGGCAAATTCATTTTGTTAGAAATTTAGGCCTAGGGGGAGATTTGTTGGGTATTTGCCATGAATTTCTTACCATTGAGGTTATCTTTTAGGAAAAGGAAAATAAAAATTCTCCATATTTAGTGAATCCTTTTTCATGTAGGAAAATGTTTATAACTCTATAAATATTGGCACATTCCTTCTAGTTTGGTAGCATTCACAATGTAGCAATATGAGTTGAAGAGTTTTGTGTAGGGAAAGAAACGGTGAGTCATAAGAGTTATGTTAACAATTGTGTGAACCGCTTTGTATTTCGAGTGAGTAGTGTGAGGTTATTTCTCACGATATTGTGTACTCTCTTTTATATAGTGGACTGTTCATCTCCTCTTGTGGAAGTAGGTCGGTTGACCGAACCACATTAAATAATTGTGTCTTTATGGTATGTTTCTCGTTTATCTTCATACTCATGGTCCTTCGAGGTTGTTTTGCTAGCTTCAACATGATACCTAATTCTTGTGAGTCCTAACAAGTAGTACCAGAGCTTCTACGATCTGGGTAGAAAATACCTAACAAATTCTCTCTGTTGTACGTCAATTGTGTAGGTCACTCTATGATCTGAAACAGTCTTCATAAGATTGGCTTGGAAAGTTCAACACTGTAATTCAGGAATTTATCCCTTTATGTTTTATTGACAGTCTTGTCTTCTCAAGATTGGCTTGGAAAGTTCAACACTAAAAAAAAAGAACAAGCCCGGAGCACTAAAGCTCCTGCTATGCACAGGGTTCGAGGAAGGGACCGACCACAAGGGTTTATTGTACGCAACCTTAACTTGCATTTCTGCCAGAGGTTGTTTCCAAGGCTTGAACCCGTGACCTCCTAATTACATGGAGGCAACACTGTAATTCAAGAATTTATCACTTTGTGTTTTATCAACATTATGCTTCAAATCCAATATTTCATATGAAGACTAAACACATTGAGAGTGACTGTCAATTTTGTGAAGTCGAGTGATCAACTTACAGACATCTCACCAAGACCTCCATCGGTCCTCGTATTAATTACATTTGTAACAAGTTAGGTACATATGACTAGTATATACTAGCTTAAGGGGGAGTGTTAGAATAAGAATAAGTATATACAATCCCACTTAGAATACCACTTAGAATAGGAATAGAAATAGTATAAATCCTAATTGGAAAAGGATTGTATTGCAGTGTCCTAGTTGGAAAATGAGTCTAATGTAGTATGTATAAATAGAGTCTAAATGTAAAAATGTAGATACTATTCAATAATATTCTTCTCCAATATTTCTCACACAGATAATGTGTATAATGCATATAGGGGTTTGCTTTTCATTACCATAAATTCTTTGGGTCAGCCACGCAACATGTTGAACTAGCTTCATTTCATGGGTGATTTCTGTACCCATGGGTGGGAAATCACCTTAAGGACATATCCTCTCAGGAGTGAAATAAGGGAGGGGGAAAAAGAGGGGGGTAGCTAAACTTTTTTTTTTTTAGATTGGTAACTGTTTCTATTTCCATAAATCAGTGCATGGGTTGTACTGAAAACCATATTTACATTAGCTAAATTATTTGATATATTAAATAACTTATATTTCCACATATTCCAAGTCCTTTTTTTATAACCATGGTCTTCAGGCCATCTTGCGTGTTTCTGGACTAATTCCACGGGATACATGTCACCTCCCACCAACAACAGGTACCCGGTAATTTTGTCCACCAAGGCTAGGACAAATGTTTCCAAGTACTTTTCCAATGAAGTTCATTCCAAGACCTCTCTCATCAAATTTTAATTTGAACAATTAAAGTAAAGAGCCTAGAAATTAATTATCAAGAATTTCACAAACCATGCATCTCGTTTGCACCTACTTTGATTATAGATTGTCATGGATTCATACAGAAATGGAGGAATCACATGACTGAAATGTCTACTATACGATTTGGGTATGTACTGATTTATAAACTATAAGCATAATCACTGAAAGCTAAGCTCTAAGTCATCATCTTCAAGAGAGTATATAACATGAGCAGTACGTGACAAGTTGTGTTACTTTCGGCAAAACACATCAACAAATAAAAAGAACAACACTTAAAACAATAGATTGTTTGAGAAAGCGTTATCTGAGAAAGCAACGAAAGAGATAAATCACTGCATCTTTCAAGCTTCGACTGGCTTAAATGTTCGATCCTACTTAGAACTTTAAAGTGATTGCCAAGTACCTATCAGCACTCCATATCCGAACCAATCCTCGCTCGCCAACAGTGATGAAATTAATTGCTGGTACATCACTTCTCTTCTTTGTCTGTGGATATGTCGACGAAGACAAGGATGCAGCAAAAGGAGATTCTGGACCAATTATACACACTGCTTCAATTGACTCAAACATTGGTATGGTGGTCATGCAGCCATAATCATGTAAGTTCCACAAATTTACAACCTGTCATTAGTCTATCAGAGAGTGTTTTAACTGGCACTCAAGGTGTCACCATGAAGAGGAATCGGAAAAAGAAGGAACAAACATTTCCAAGCTGATGACTTTAAATAAAAACATTTGATTGGTATATGTATGATAGAAGCCTCTGCTAGCATGTAATATAGGCCACCTAAAAACTAAGATGGCATTGTTTTGGCAAACAGAAAAAGATTTCTGTGCGACTGTGCCAGCATGAAAAAATCTAAGAAATTACCCGGTCCTCGAGAAGGCCAAGATACATAACGATTAAATTACAGCCATGCCAGAATTGGGGGCATTGAGTACAGAAATCCCTATGGATCAAATTTTTATTAAGCATACCCTCACAAGTAACTACCCTCTCAAACGAAAAAGGAAAAGGAGTTTAATTCATTGTTAGGAGTATGTTCATCTCTTCTATTCTGAAAGGTGACATTCCCTTTGTTGATAACTTAATATCAATCTGAAAAAAGGGTGTCGTTCAGATAGTGAACACCCCTCACTTCCAACCTGAAGGTTGTGCGTTCGAGTTACCAAGGGAGCAGAAAAAGGTGGGAACTCCTAGGGAGGGGTAAAACATATTTAAAAGAAAAACTTAATATCAATCTGGAAACCCAGGATTTTTTCTTTTTTTGGGGGAAAGAGTTCTGTTAGGATTAGTTAGAAGTTCTATACCGACTTATACATTGCATGATGCAAACTACTACTCTCTGCTTAGATACTTGGAAATTTAAAGTCCATGTGATGTGTAAAGCTAAACTCTCTGTAGTCCTCATAATTTATTTATGACCTCAGAAACAATTCGTCATTCTAAGCTTGCCTTGCTAAAATTTGAAGTGGGAAAAACTGATAAGTGAAAGGAGAACATGCCTTGTCTCTCCCTGAGCTAAGCAAAGTCCATCCGTCTTCAGATATTGCCATGGAAGTGATAGCTGATTGATGTTTCTCTAGAGTAGACACACATTTCTTCCTTGTCAGATCCCAGACCCTTACAGAACCATCATCACCGCCAGAGAAGAGCTAGATATGCACACAAACAATGAGCCAATTAGTTCAACAAGAAGAGAAGAAAACAGAGATTAAAAGGGTGGAATTAAGAATGTCCAGCATAACATAACTAGAAGAAACTTATTTTAGCAAATATAGAGGAGTAAGTACACAATGACTCAGTTAATAGATAGCTACAGTAAAAGCACTCAACAATAAGCAGTGATTTGTTAGAAACAATAACTTTACCAGCTAAAAATGGGAGGTTTTCATAACTCCCGTATTTTCATCCTTGAATTCTAATACCTATATATAGTGTTTACAAGACAAAAGCCCTGACTCACATGGACTTGTTAAATAGTCACTATTTCCAGCTGAAACAATGATATGAAAGACCATGAGAACGTCATGAGAAAATTGGATATACATATAACAACTACTACAACACCTCAAACTCAGTTGAAGTGGACTACATGAATCCTGTATATCAATTCTTATTGTGCGAATTTATCATCATTTGACTAGGTTTTCGCAGGAGGTTGACTCTCTACAGTTTGCAAATCCTCCTCTATCTGGGCTTAGAACCAGAAAGGTGAAATCCACAAAGGATAATGACGAGCAATTGATATCCGTACCAAATTAAAAAAAAATTAAAAATGACGCAAAATAAAATCTAGCAGGATAAATCAACTTTTTTTTATGACCGAGAAATTTGTTTTTGGCCCGCCCTTTGGACCAACCATAGCCTTCTAAACTCGGTGGATAATGGCCCGCCCCTCTACCCTTTTCCACATAAATTAAATACCGGGCTTCATTTTGCATGGTGTGAGGCTTGAAACAGTGACCTCAGCCATAAATCCTCCACCCTTTGTCACTTGAGCGAGGCCCTAGGGGTGGATAAATCAACTTTCTTGGTGTGCAATTTGTAATATTAAAAATGCACGTACCAGTGACAATGGATGATATTATTTCGCACTGGTGTAGATATTTCAGTTGCCTTGACAACACCCATGTTGAGTAGTTGTACCACAGGCGTGAAACTTTTGAGTACACTGAAGTAAGCTAAATGATGCCCAATAGTTAGTTATACACACCCGTATTGGCAATGTAGCAGTAGCCGGGTCCATGTAGCACATTAAATGGCTTCGAATCCTTAAGCATGTTCAAAGGAAGCATGAAAAGAAATCATTGCAAACAAATTGGCTTATGGAAAGCCCAATGGACCAGGAAATAGACACCCAGATAGCTGAAAAACAGTGTAATTCCTTTACAAATTCAATATGACAAGGATGCAAGCCAGTAACTATAACAATCCAAGTCTCACCAGCAGCCTATTCGGATCAGAATGAAACATAATGCTGGTGACAACCCCCTTGTGACCTTTGAAATAATGAGTGCAAAAGCCTCCGTCAACGTCCCACACGAGAACTTTCCTGTCAGCCCCAGCTGTTGCCAGCAATCCACCTGATGCATCGCAAGCCATGCCCATTACAGGTCCTTCATGCCCCTGTAGAAGACCCATGTCAACATTCAAGTTACAAAGAACACGAAATATCAATATAAACTTGAAGATTATTACCTTCCAGGAGCGTAGGCATTTGAGCGTGGAAAGGTCCCAAACTCTAATCTGGCGGCTATGACTAGCGGAAAAGAGGAAATTATTATTAGGGCTAAGAGCAAGAGCTGTCACTGCTTCAGAATCACCTTCTATATTAGATTTTATCGAAGCGTTTGATAAATCGACAATCTTTATGTTTTCACCACACGCACATACAAGAAACGATTCATCTGAAGCAACGGCATAAGGTCCCCCTGTGTAGAATTGCTGCAGAGACTGCACACACTTGTAGCTCTTCTTCAATGACACTGACGCCATTGTAGACTCTTCCTCTTCTTTTGGGCACCAAAATTCACCAACACCACACTACTATGTGTAAAATTATCAGAGGATGAGAGAGGTATTAAGAACTAAGCCGGTTCTCTCAAGGAGCGGTAAAAGGCGGAGCAGCGACAGGGTTTAGGGTTTTAGAGGTATATAGATTTTATTTTTTTCTCTTTGTTTTTATTTATTTTTTGGCTGAAAAATTATAAATGCCAGTTTTGTTTTGTTTTTTTGAAAAATGTTTATATTAATTAGCTTCACGAAAAAAAAAATGAATTTTTAAAGTTTATTTAAACTTTCGAAGATCATATTAATTATAGGGATGAAATAAAAATATTAATTAATTTTTTTTTATTTACTAATTGATGAGACAAATATTTTTTAGTAAGATGTTCATCTAAAATGGAACGGATGGAATAGCATAGGTTAGAATTATATTCCTTTTTTACACATTTTTAAAAATTATATTAAAAGAATATTGTAGTACTATTAGATACTCTTATTTCTCTTTCATAAATATTTACTCTATTTAAAATTAAGACCAAGCTAACTTTATTGGTATTTGAAGAATCTTATATTAACAAACAAAACTTGATTGAACTATTTAATTTCGTGAGAGAGCAATACAAGCATCTTGATGCTAAGTGAAGTAGCAAGCATGTTGCACCTAGATGGTAAAAGTTCAATAGTCGAAAGCATTATTAGCTTACGCTTTGACCCAATAACATGGGGTATATGAAATTTTGTGTGAATCAGAACGAACCACCTTAAATATTCTCAATTGACCTATAGCAAAATCGTACTATGAGAGAAGGATGAAAAGAACACCCATCAAAGAATGAAGTAGAACATGAAACCATAAGCTCTCAAGCACTGGGAGAATCCAGCTCACCACGTGCCTATTGAAGAATGAGCCGACGACTTAAAGAGTGGCTTAATTAAAAGAACCTATCAAAGTTGTAGCAAAAACAGGTCTTCATATGGCAATTGTCGCAATTTAAGAATCCGAATCTAAATTATTGATGCATGATCAAATTTATAATTCTATGTTATGTGTGTAATCAATAGTGATTACTGTCAAGATCACTTAATATTAAGGGCAAAATGAGATAAAAAATCATCTCTATCTCAGTTTATAAAATAGTAATAAGTATTTTAAAATAACTACTTCTAGTAATTTTGATAATTAATATATAAAGTATGGAATATTAATTACAAACCAGAACAAAAATGCCAAGACAGAAAACGAATTATGTAACTAAATATGAAGATTGCACGTAAGAAATTGTCTTAGAATTCATAATCCTTTAAATTGCAACCAAAGAAGTTAAAACTCCCAGGGTCAGGAGGAAGGAAAAAGAAGACAACACATTTCTACCTTAAAAATTGTATGAATTCCTAAACATAAATAACTACACGTTTATCTTAAACAAGTTGGATCGACTAAAAGAAAAACAAAGAAAAAATTATTTGAGTGATACTTTTTAATAAATAATTACTGATTTTAACAATATTTTTTATTTATCATTATTTATGGTAACACACACGTATATATGATTTTTCTAGGGGCATATTTGGTACTGCTTCTTTGATCACAATAACGTTCCTTCAACACATAGTTTTTTAAATTTTGTATCTTTTAATAAAAATTCTGACTCTATATATCACTATGAAAACTTAATATTTCAAATATCAATTTCGTCAAGCCGTGTGTGGCAGTGCTAATAATTTTAAAGGAACTTGTGCGAATACATTCTGTGTAAAGATCAATAACATGCAATCACATATCGAATGCATCTTTTTTGTTTTTTTAACAAAGATATGATCATGTTGCGTGCTTTTCATTATTCGCATTTACACCTTGGAAAATAAAGCTGTCAATTATATGTTGCCATGTTCTCTTCTTCTTCTTATTCTAAATTGTATACACTTTATAATCAAAGCTATTAATTTTCTATTACCATGTTGCAACATACATCTAGTGGCGGAGCCGCATGAACTCAAACAATTTTTGCACTCCTTAATCAGTATACTAAATATTTAGCTTGTATTAAAATGTGTCAAAACTTGTATAAATATTTATTAAATCAAATTTTGACCTGTATATACAATATAATTTTCTGACGAAGGGATGTTGAGGTGGCTCTGCTCTTGCATACATCTAAATTTCACCTTAACTATCAGCAAAGCTCTCCGACTCTAAGTGTTTTGTTAGTTAAACACTTTAACCTACAAAATGATCATCTAGATCAGGGACAGAAGCAGCTAATTAGAAAATTATATATTTACACATGATTAAAATTATTTTTCATATATTAAACCTCTTTCTGGTATATTTATTTCTCTAGATTTTGAACCTCAATTAAAATTTTGATTTCGTCATTACATGCACGGTCAAAGTTGATGTTTATTTGCCAGTCTGGCAACTCCGTATTTTGTATTCAAATACCAGTAGCAAGCCATGCACTGACCATCCCTCAGCTTTAGCTTAGCACCATTTCTTAGCTTTTCATCTCTCATTCCCAACAACTGTTCATTTTGGGTGCAGCTAGCCATGTCCGAATCACTAGAAGGAAAGAAGTTTATTATTGGTTACGCTCTTTCACCACAAAAGATCAATACCTTTATGAAAGATTCTCTGGTTATTCATGCCCGAGAACGAGGCGTTGATCTCATCCTCATCGATCTCAACAAGCCATTGATCGAACAAGGTCCCTTCGACTGCATCCTTCACAAGCTGTATGACACAGAGTGGAGGAAACAACTCGAAGAATTCGTCCTCCAGAACCCTACCACCCTCATAATCGACCCCATAAATGCCATCGAGAAGCTTCAAAATCGAGTCTCCATGCTCGAAATTATCAACGAATTGAAAATCGAGAATCTCGAAACTCCTTTGCAGGTTTTTTTTAAAATTCTATTACCTTGGAGAATTCTTCAGATAAAACATAAAAATCAATTGTTTATATCCTATTTTTACGGTGAACCTCCTTAGCTATAGGCAAATCCACCTGTTCAAGTTGGAAAATTGATAGTATGCGGCAGATTCTAAATTTTAGATCATTCTAAGCGCATTTCTTAAGTCAAAATTACAAAATTCTATTGAACTCATAACTTGTACGATAGATCCACCCCTGACAGTGTGAATTAAATTTATAATTTATAGATCGGAGATTTGTATTGACACTGACCGTAAGCTTCATTGATTGTTTTGCAGGTTTTCGTTACCTATGATTCATCAGAGTCTCTGCAAGACGCTATGACTCGAGAGGGCTTGAAATTTCCGGTAATTGCCAAGCCGTTGATAGCAGATGGCGCTGCAAATTCACACCAAATGTCTTTAATCCTAAACCAAAACGGATTCACAAAATTAAACCCGCCAATTGTGCTACAGGAATTCGTGAACCACGGGGGAGTCATTTTCAAAGTTTATGTAGCAGGAGATCACGTAAAATGCGTGAAAAGAAAGTCACTGACCGACATCTCCGAAGAAAAACTGAAGACCAGCAGCTCAGAGAACATTATATCGTTTTCACGGGTATCTAATTTTTCTGGTCAGAGTGATCACGAAAGTTTTACAGAGCTCATCAGGGCAGCAGAAATGCCGCCTTTGAGCTTTGTAAATGAAGTGGCTAATCGGATGAGGGATGCTCTGAAGCTGCATCTATTTAACTTTGATATGCTACGGGACAGTAGAATTGAAAGTCGATATCTTGTTATTGATATCAATTACTTCCCTGGTTATGCTAAGGTGCCCGAATTTGAGACTATGCTGACTGATTTCTTCATTGATATTGCACAAAAAAAGCGCAGCGGAGAGTGGTGATTTGGACCAGATGGAGAATAAGGCCAAAGGAGACAGATCCTAATGGGAACAATTGATTGTGATTTTTGAAAAACCAATCAGAGCTATACATGACTGAATTAATTCTCATCATTGGTATTTATTTCATATATATATAAATAATTTGTCCCTTATTGAAAATTCGAGATTCGACTCATTTTCACATATTATTATGATTTAAAAAAGAGCTCCAAGACTTAAGTAGCAAGCTCACACAGTCAAAATCATGATGAGATGCATAATTCCCATGAAATACCTCTATTAGCTAGTATCATAATTTAGTAATTGAAGGGATTCTACAGTTGCTCCTCTTTAATAACTACTACATCTATCCAAAAAATTTCAAGTGTGCATGTTACCTTATTCTTAAGATGTAAATAAAGAATTATAAGAGATTAACTGATTTTAAGACTTAAAAGGAAATAAAATATCCAAACATACTTTATTTTCAATTAAATCTATCCCTAGTGTTTGGTAAAGTTTGGGTTCTTTCTCAACTGTGCAAAACACAAAAAAGAAAATAATTAGTACTCCCTCCACATTTTATGTGAACAAGTCTAGATCACAAGTTTTAAAAAAAAATTCTTAAACATCGTCTCAAGTCAAAGGGTGCCACTTAAAATGGAGGAGGGAGTACAATCTTTTGGTAAGTGTGTGCACAAACTAATTAATACCTCACATTATTTTTCAAAAAACAAATAGCAGCAATTGACAAAGCTATACGCATGAAAAGATACATGACAAATCCATCAATTTTCAATTCAATCATCCTCATAGCTCGCCAATTTTTCTGTACATCAAGTGCAGTAGCAGGCGAACCAAAAGGGGTGCAAAAATAATTATTTGGTTCATCTATTGGTGTTAGACAAGACAAATATCTTCTCAAGAAGGCTCCAACTGGGGAGCTTTTAGTACTTTATCTTATTGACAATGGGGCAATGGACCCAGATGCCAGTTTGTACAATAAGCTTCTGA
>JBCEWC010002436.1:0-34484 GCA_038996855.1 Solanum aculeatissimum
TGCATTTGCATCTATATATATGTATTCATGATATGCGATTACTCGAGCATACCATGCATATTTGATCACTAGGAGGTCAAATGTTGGCCATGAAAGTTATTTGAGTTTTGGTTATAAGTGGTATCTCTATTACTCTTTCTACTACATCTATCTATGATTTTACTTTCTGTTTTGCATACTAGTACATTTTTATTCGTATGAATATTTCGTTGCCTAGGGATACTGCATTTTATTTCGTGCGTGCAGGTTCAGTTAGGGATTCTGATCAACCCCTCCACTAGGAGCCCAGTTCAGTTGTGAGTTGGTAAGCTCCACCTCTTCTTGGAGCTTTCACAGAATGCCTACTTTTTGTTGTACAGTTGGGTATGATCGGGGCCTTGTCCCAGGAATGTCAGTGACACTTTTAGAGGCTATTGTGGACATATTTTTTGGGTTGATTCTTTTGCAACTTTTAGTCTCCAGCCATATATTTGGCATGTATATATATGTGTGTGTGCATGTACCTATCTTATTGTAGCCTCGTCGGCTAGCTAGTACTTTAACATTTTGATTTACCTACCGTGGTGTACATGACTTATTGTTGACCTTGTCATGACCTAACTGATCCAGACTTAGTTTTTCAGATGTTATGTTGTCCAATCTTTTGTCCCCTAGTCCATTTAGCTAGCATGGTTAGTGGCTTACTCGACCAATAACGGTATCGAGTGTCAGTCGCGCCTCTCCCCTTTTTGGGGAATGATATTTTGAGAACATGAAATTTGGTCTGATTTCCACGAAATTATTTTTATGAATTGTAGAAGGATCGATAACCCATAGACCCCTCTCATGGTTCACTTCGATAGATTTTTTAATGAAGGATATTTTTGATATTTTTTATCCTCCTAACTCCTAAATGCATTGTTTTGACCCTATAAAGTACTTACAACTATATTTGTACAAATATTTCACCCCCAAACCCAAATTAATTCCTTAATTCCTCTGGAAACTTCCTAAGTCTTCTTCTCCAAATTCTCCCAAGCTGAAGGAAGGTCAAGTTAGGATTTCCTACACAATCCTTCATTAAAGTCAACGTTTCAAGTTAGGTTTTTGCAAAAGGTATGCGGGTATTCATTCATGGGTCCTCTCCGCCTATAGAGCCCTAAGAATTTTTAACTTTCTCTACTAAATTCAAGTATGTATTTTCATGAAATTTTATGATTTTTCTTCAATTGCATAGATTATGTCTTATATTATGGTAATTGATCTATTTTCATAAGTAAATTGCATGAAATTGGTAATTTTCAAGTAAATTTCTACAAGGCTATCTAGGGTTCATGAGTTGCATTCTATTGGTTAAGACTTCTTATGATGTCGCCTAAGATTATGAAAAGATGTATATCCAAGAATTGGTGAAGCTTCATATTGGTGAAGCTTCATGGTGTGCCTTTTCTATCATTTCGGATCATCATACTTAATTCACTTCACACTTTTGAAAAAAAATTCAAAAGGTGTCTTGGTACCAAGGTTAAGCTAGGTATCACCTTTCACCTTCAAACTGGTGGACAAGCCGAGAGGATGATTCAAAACTTATAGTACATATTAAGGGCATGTGTACTTAATTTCAAGGAAAATTGGGATGATCACCTTCCATTGATTGAGTTTACATACAACAATAGTCACCATGCCAACATCCAAATGACCCATTTTGAAGCTTTCTATGATAAGAGATGTAGGTCTCCAGTGGGATGGTATGAAGTAGGTGAAGTAGCCTTGATAAGTCCTGAGCTGGTGTTTGATGCTATGGAGAAGGTGACACTTAAAAAAATAAATGAAAGGTTGCCCAAAGTCGCCAAAAGTCCTACTTGAATGCAAGAAGAAGGAAACTCAAAGCTTTGATGAATTTATGATTGACTATTGTACTATGATTTATTTTTTTGTGGGATTTAACTTAGCACCAAAAAGGCTTGAGGTGGGTGAAGTGCGAAAGATGTTAAGGTTATCTTTCCAAGGGAATCCTAGTAGCAACCTACTATGTACCACCATAGATTGCCTTATAGGCCTAGCTAGTAGGTCCATATATAGCTCATGAATGAATGAATGAATGTGTCATCACGCAACCTACCTTAGCAAAGTAGCCTCTCCCTTCTCGATGTAGGAGTTGCATTAAATTACATGTTATAGCTTGTATGGTCTTATTGTCGGTTAAGGTTGATATCCCACAAATGAATAAAATTTACCTTTATATTTTACTATGACATATTGATGCATTTACCACATGATTTTTACTTACGTTCATCTATTGCTTTATTTCATGCTACGTTGTTCTTGGTCTTGCATCACTTACTTTACATATTATATTGCTTTATGCTTACTTATGCATTGCCCATATACTTAGTACATTTAAATGTACTAACACATACTTTTGCCTACATTATTTAGTAATGTGGGGAAGGACGTTCACCTTAAGACTACTTCCTTTATTTTACTTGAGGATGAGCTAAGAACATGTCTATAACGTGCGCCTATTTAGATTAATTAGGGGCATGTTAAATTATGTATGGAGTCTATGTTGTACTCTTTCATTTGAGTTGATTTCTTTTCTCTATTAAAGTTATTGATTGAGACTTATTTTCGCTTTTTTTTAGAGTATTAATTGATGCTTGCACCATGTGAATGCTTGTGACAATATATGTGAAATTACCCTTATAAATTAATTGTTGACTTTATTATCTAAAATGATAAAAAAAAATTAAAAAATATTAATTATTGTTTTTTATTCTTCTTCTTCTTCTTTTTAATGAAGTTTCAACTACTTTTAAATCTCAAATAATGGCTATCTATATTTTTAATATAAAATTTGAAAAGTCAAAGACTAATATTAATAAATTGTTATTTGATTAATGTCTTTAAGTATTTTTCTTTAAGTATGTTTACACTCTAACAATTTGTTTATATTGGACTAACTAAAGAGAGTAGAAACTCCACAATGTAACAACCTCTGATTTTATTTATTAAACAAGAACTCACTAAATAGGAAGCCTCCTCTAGAGTCTTCATTCTCTTTTTGCATTAAAAGATTGTTTTATCATTTAAGCTTTTTTCTTATAATTAAATGTTTTAACTATCTTGTAATTAATGTTACAGTGTCCGTACTTTTTTCATTAATGGACAAAAAAGATAGTACATTTTTATTTTATCCTTTTTAATGTGTGGATCCCATCTTTAGCTTTTCATTTTTTCTCAAAACATAAATGACAATAGTCGTAGTCATTGGGATGGAGTATGGAAGACATGTGTTATGGTTAAATATAAATAATTGAGATTTAATTACTTAAAATAAGGTCTAACAATGCATAGAAAGTCGCACTTAAAGTTGAATTGAAAAGCAGAATACATGTTTTAACTATTGAAGTGACTTCTTACAAACCTGAATTACTTAAAAGTTAATTTATTTCCACCCTGACGCACATACAATCAGTCACATGATGAAGAATGTTTCACACTCATGCCACATCATCACCACGTCACTGTCATGTCACTGCCACACCAATAATTATGTCAGATTTAAAAAAAAATCTATATCACCCCAATTGTTTCTTCTTCCTTATACATCATTAACTCATCACCATTGTTGTCATTATGACAATATTTACATCTCCACCACCATATATTTCACCACCCACAACTAAATTCACCACAGGAATCTTCTCACAATCACTGCCACCATAAAAAAATTGATAACAACCATAATAAATTCAACTAAATTCATCATCGAAATCAAGTAAACACCATTGCCACCATTGAAATTCATCACAATCATAATTATAAATTTCCAGTAACAACTTCCCTTGCAGTCCCAATTCAACAACAATTCTCAATTTTGAAACCCTAATGAAAATACTAAAAAAAAAAAAAATCAGCCCAAGCAACATAGAAAGATTGAAAAATCGATTTCTACCCCCAATAATTTTGTTTATTATTTTCATAAGCCACGGAAAGAAGAATGTGTGCATAGAATAGAAATCCTCAATTTTATTATTTGCACTCATTCAAATTTGTTCTATACTCAATTTTTTTGTTCTTTACATCTCCAAAAGCTACTTGAAATCATAAACCAAACAATAGAAAAATCAACGCATCTTGTAAGTCTCTATCGACTTCTTTGACCTCTTCTTCCTCTTGTCTCCGACAGTAGCAGCGTCATTGGCGTCCTTAGGCAGCTTCTTGCCGTCCTTTGATATCTCAGCGGGAGCTTTCTCCGCGGGTTTCTTCTCTGCCTTGGTGCCATTGAAGTGAAAAATCAGTAAGAAATTGGGGGTCTTTTTTGAGTTTGAATTGTGTTTGCATAAGAAAAGTAAAGAGAAGAAAAATAGGGTTATGTGAAGGAGAAGAAGAGCATAAAGTAGGAGAAGGGGTTGAGGGTGGGAGAAAAAGTATTTTTTTGACTTTATTTTTTACCAAACGTGCCTATTTTTTTTTTATATTTAAATATGTTTCCACACCAGCTTTGAGGGTAGTAATAATATCACTTTCAATTTGAATAGGTGTGTAATAGGTCCTTCCAATAGTTTAAACGTGTAATTTACTTTTTAATACAACTTCTAGCGTGTATTTATTCTTTTTCCCTATTTTCTTAGCAATAATATTGAACTTTTATATAATTCTTAGTTTTTTGTATGGTTGCAGCATAGTAGCTGAGTTAGAGTTTATCATATAATTAGTATTAACGGTCACAAAACAATTGTTCAAGCCGTCTTAGCTCAGTGGTAGAGCGCGTGGCTTTTAACCACGTGGTCGTGGGTTCGATCCCCACAGACGGCGTATTTTTTTCTTTGTCATATAGAGAACAATTATTATTTCCTTTCTTCTTTTTTTTTTTTTCTTTTTAAATTTAGAGTCACCATTTTTTATTTTTTTTGGAATAGCACAAAAAATTAATCATCAAAAAGGTTGCACAAAGAAAGGGCACATCATGGAGGGTGGAAGGTAAAAAAAAGTTTGGTCAACCGAGCTCCGATAATCTTTTCTTCGTCCGATTATTTAAAATTTAAACTATCACCAACCAATAAATTTCTAAAATCTCGAAATATTCACTAGGATTCATTGTGTGGCAAAATCAAGCTCAATCCGTCTACTTTGTCCACTTGATTTAAGTTTGAGCGGATTATTGACTTGTCAATTTATTAGCTGAATCCATTTTAATCCCACTCATTTCAACCCATTAAAAATTGAGTTGGTATGTAACGCAAATTGACTTAAGAGAAATCTTATCAAAATATTTTTTAAATACTTTCTTTTTAAATTTGATATATTATATACCAATAATAATGAAAATAAATTATTAAGTACTGAAATATTATAAAAAAATAAATAACATAAATAAAATTTGATAAAAATTGAATTAGATTGAATCTTGATTTCTGTAACTCATTATCTAATATGTTTTGATTCTATCCAATTTGTTTCAAGCAAATTTGGGTTAAATTGAATCATGACTCATTGTTGTCTTGACTCATCTCGACCCATCTAAATTTTACACAATCCGCTCAACTGTCACTCCTAAAAATGACAAATGGTATCTTCGAACCAAGCCATGCAATAGTAAGAGCCGGTTGGGATGGACCAACTTATTTCATTCATATTTTACCATAACATCCATGAGCATAGTAACATACTTTATCCTTGAATTGTATTGAAATGTCTAATAATCAAATTTCACAAGTAGAGTTGGAAAGGATAGAGTGTACACAGGTCTTACTACTATCTTATTGAGATAAAAAGATTATTTTCAAAAATATTGAAAGTCTCAGACAAATTTAAGAGGTGGCAGCCAATGTACCCAGTACATTCTTAGCGTTCCCAGAACACATGATTTTTTAGTCCACTGGGAATTAAACAATCATTAGGTATATGTTAAACATATACATCCTACGAATGAAATCTGGGATAGGATATGCATAGACCGTAAACTTACTTTTGTGGGGTAGAGACTGGATACAATAGAACCTGGGCTCAAAATAAAATCTTGCAGACATATCAGAACAAAGCAATCACCTATGTTACTCAAGACTCTTTAAAAGTGCCCGTAGGTGCGCGTCGAATTCACCAAAAGCAATGTATTTTTGGAGAATTCGACACGGGTGCATCATTCAAAGTGAAGAGTCCCTTGCAACTTAGGCTATCACCCAAATCAAAATTATAGTAATCAAAATGATGACAGAATAAAGAGTTCAACCTCCTTGCACCATCTTAAAGCAAAACTAACAAAAACTGGAAATACCCATCTAGGCACAACACAACATTATTGCAGCAGCAGCCAAGCAGGAACATAATGAATAAATGGATTCCAAAAGTTGTAACAGAATAAGGAGAAACATACAAAGTCAAAGAACAATCCAGTAACAATTGTTGATTCGTACCAGCCCCAAAAGCTAACTTATGGTATGAGTGCCACACACAAACATCACAAAATAAGATCAAAACCACATAATGTCTACAAGTTGACAAGCCTTTCAAATAGAGTTTAACAGACCGATATCATCTTAGCCGAGCTCCTGTCCCAACAAATATTAACATTTCTCTTCAACAAAGTAAAGAGAACATCCAATGTTGAACTAGAGAGGTTTATTTAGTTGGCACGGCTTTTGAAAACATCCAGACCCATCTCAGTGGGATCAGTTGCTTGCAGCTCAATCTGAATCCCGTCCAGCTCCCTTTTAAATCTATCCTTGGAACTAGCATAGATCATCTTGCTTCTAACCTTAGAGGTATCAGGACTCCTATGCAAAACACACAGAAGATAAACAAATATGAATAGTAAAGACTAAAGAGCACATGCCAAAGACAAGGAATTCTAGTAGCTATTTTTTGCGGGGTGGGGGATAACTACAGGCAATAAAAGTATATAATTCTTGATTATAATAAAAACGAAGCCAATCATTTGACAATACCATGCAATAAAGAAAATCCTGCTCTTTGGGACACTCTCCTTTGTCAGAAAGTCAAAATCATAGACTGCATAACGACACTCATCTGCAGGCAAGTGTGTACAGAAGTCCTCGTAACTTTCAGCTGGCTCACCAAGCTTTTCCACAACAATTTGCTTTTCCTCGATCTTGAATACTATGAAGCGGAAAGCCCTTTTAGTTTTCAACTCCAAAAATTTCAGTTTGCAATCATCGTGCACAGCCATGCCTGATGCAGCATTAGCCTACAAAGAAAATCCAAGGTGAATAAAGTTTCTTCATAATATTACAACAAACTAAAAGCAAATTATTCTATAGATACTTATACATTGTACATATTAACAAACAACCAATACATGTGAATGACTCAAGCTCCATCAAAGCATAGCAGGTTGACAACCAATATAACAGTTTAACTATGATTAATATTCTGAATACTATAATGGCTTGAATAAAGTAGATAGATATGACAGATTCGTGTAGTTGATCCAAGTGGGTTTAGTGTTGGTATTGATTAATTTACCCAATATCAGTGAAGATGTTTCATACCTTTGTGTTCATGGAACTGACAACAATGAATTAAAAAGAAAAAAAATGAGGCAAGTAAAATGCACAAGAGATATAATTTCAAAAGCTTGAAACGAACTAAAGAATACTCTTTTGTATTGTTACATTTTATTTCTACTCATGTCTGATAAATGAATATGCACTAGCCGATGTGAGAAATCGCGCCTTGAAGCTACTTTGCTTGAAAAACCATCATGGCAATACGAGGATGATTTCCTATTTTGCAAAAAAGAGTCATAATGTCTGCAGGAAATTAGCAAGTGGACTTGATCTGAGGTAGCTGAAAAACTTGCTTCATAACTAAAATCACTTAGCACCTACAATGAACTCTGTTAATTCTAAGGGCACTAGGTTTCAGCTTGGCAGGAAGAATGGCATGGAAAAGGAAAACAGAAGCCATATACAGCTTGCAAATGAAACATAAACTATAAATTGAGTCCAGGAAATTTTAACTGGTCGTTCACGTTGAATACCATGCGTTGACCAAAATTTAAAATGCACTGTTTACCCACTCCGAGAGTAAATCACAAATCTGACAAAAGCTACTGTGAATCACAAACCAAACCATTGCCCGAATTCAACTTTTTCAAAAGAAATCCATCCATGATAAACACATTTTTATGATCTTAATAAGTACATCAAACCTACATAGCTGCACCAAGAGAATATCGTACTCTCTACCTCTACCTATGAGCTTGTAAAACTCATGATTTCCCACTTATAATTAGCTTAATATTTCATATTGAACCAAAACAAAGTGAAAATTCTTCACATAAACCAAGTATATGCAAAAATAATTGAAGTATTCAGGGGAGCTAAGGTAAATAACTAAATATCACCTAATTAGAATAGCCTCTAAATTACCTCAGCATAAAGCAGAGGCAACTTGCCATTGCACCCATTGTCTTTATTTTAGGCAATGGATTCAAGAGAATTAAAATTAAAGCTGGTAATACAATAACCCTCTAAATTGACCATGTATTACAATATGCAGCTTTGGGAATTTAAGTTAGGCACTAGCACTGCACCCACATTTTGAGACAATGAACCTAAAGTTGCCTTAAGAAAAATCTCAACTCTGTATAAATAGACACATACTTTTGAAAAAGTTCAAGTCCATATAATGCATCGGGTGTGCAACTACATCCTAACAACCTGAATTAGTTTCCATTTTTAGACAAAAAAGTCCTCAAAAACCAAATGTTCATGGATCAAACCAGTAAACCAGCGTCTGATTTTTTCCAAAAAAAAGGACCTCAACAACAAAATGCTCATGGATCAAACCAGTAAAATGAATCCACTTGTTTTTTTCAAAAGAAAAAGGACCTCAACAGCCAAATGTTTCTGGATCAAACCAGTAAAACAGATTCCAACTTATTATTAACAAAAATTCCTCAACAACCAAATGCTCATGGATCAAACCAGTAAAACAGATTGAACTACATCAAATCCGATCCATCATCATTAAACCAAAACCTAGGGTTTCCGCCACACAAAACACATAGATGCACAGATCAAAACGCCAAACAAAGAAAAAAAGATCAGTACACAAATAAAGCAAGCATCGAATAAATTACAACAATCTGACTAAAAACAACAACAAAAACTCCATAACCAGTAGATAAAACCAACGATTCTCCTCGTTCTAAGTTGAATTACAACCACAAAGATCAAAACAGCAGAAAATCAACAAAAAGTAAAGACTTACCATGGTGAATCACAGAAGATCGAAAGGATCTGAGCAGATATTTTTGTGCTTTTTTTGAGCGTATGAGAGATGGGGAGCGTTGAGGACTAGAAGAAGACTTGGAGAGATAACAAAAGGCAAATTTGTCTGAAGAATCCCGAATTCTACCCTTCCTATTCGGTGGATACCAACCCCACCCCACACCCACCCCCCTCTAAAAATATCATGATGGCGGTCATACTTTTGAAGCTACAGATAGTTGAGCCAATTACTAGACGCCACGCGGTAGGTTGAATTGACCGAAATACCCCTTTAGAGTTTAGACTCCTATAGCTATGCAGCTCCCTTGTCCAAAATTTGAAAATAAAAGCGCAAATCGACAAATATACCCTTCAAATTTGTAATTTAAAATAAATATTCTAACGATTTAAAAAAAGAATGGCTTGATTTGAATTGATGCAAAATTTAAGAATTTTTTAAAAAAAATTTATGGTTCTAAATTAAAGTTATATAAAATGTATTAAAATATCCTTACATTTTGTGGCCTTAAATATGTCACGTGAAAAATTAAAATATTATGTTAGAAAAAAACACGATCCTTTTTTAAACAAATTAAAAAGATAATGAGATTTTTTTTTTAAATAGAGGGATTACATGTCTTCGTTAAAAAATTATTGTATCTCATTCATTTTTTATTCATCCAAACTCGATCCAACTAAAAAAAATCTCAAAATATTATTTATTCAAACTCAATTTAAATCTGATTTATGACTAAGTAAAATAGAAATTGAATATTTTTTTATTTGGTCAAAGTTTAAAGGTATAAAAAAGGGGTGAGATAAATTTTTTAAAGCCACATGGCATTTTGAAATTGAAAATTCGATATTACAATTTTTTTTAATTAAGTAAATATAAATATATTAAGGAAAAAAATAAATATACATCATTTATTAAATGATAGAGATAATGTGCCATTTTATTTATGAGAGATATATCTTCTTTAAATCCATTTAAGGAAAAAAGATTTAAAATACTCACTAGATATTCAAAATAGGTCAATTTGACTATTCATTAAGTTTCTTTTCCGACATATATTTGCATTAGTTAGGTATCATTTGACTACAAATATATTCGAAAAAAAATTAAAATTAGTATTTGATCATAGAACTTGTCATTACTTGAAAAATATATTTGGTAAACATTCAAGTTCTTAAATTATAGAAAAAAAATAGAATTAGGGCCAAATTCTAGCATTTGTGAATTTTTAAAAATTTAAAAATTATCACGAACTTTTATATTTTATAAAAACACCCATCATTTATAGTTTTGAACTAAATTAATTCCTAATTTGTTATATAAAATTTATACAATTATATCTATATTTTATAGAATTTTTATCCAAGCTAGCTCTGCGAAATCAATTCTAATTACAAATAGTAATAGAAAATTTTTATATTCAAATCGGTAGTATTTTACTTCTATTTTCTTTCTCTTTTTTCTAATTCACATTAATTGTGTTTGTTGTCATGAAATTTTACGAAACATGTTCATTATAAAATGATGATACAAGCTTATGGTATTTTTAAATAATTTTTTATAACCTATGAGTATAAATTATATATATATATTTTTAAAAAATTAAATATTTCTCTCAAAATCTATGACCAAACGCATGGTAAAACATCACCAAAAATATTTAAGAATTTGTAGCCAATACCAAATATATGGGAAATTATGAAATTAATTTTATTATTATAAATGATAATTTTCCTACAACTCTAAATCAAAATTTTGTAATATAAAATTTAATTACTAATTCTAATTTTTTAATAAAACATATATTCTACGATTTTCAAAAAAATAATATTATACCTTCAAATTAAAATATGATATAACTTAAATTTATCATAAGTAATACAACGTATCAAGTTATAATCATGAACGAAACTTGCCTTCTAATATAAGTTTAAAGCAACTCATTAGCCTCAACACAAATTTTATATTTATGTTTAAAAGTTCACTTGATATGTATAAATTATTTATCGAAAGGTCAACAATTTATGTAAATTGCCGAATTTGGAGAGATTATAATCAATCAAGTTGTATGTAAATATTAGTAATACAAAAAATGCAGTTGTTTGCAACTGATGTGTTTAAGATATATCTTATGATGATGCAACATAATCATATTTAAATATATAATAATTCAAATAATGTTGGGATCGTGTCATGCTCTGTGTCTATTGTTGAAATTTTTTTTACAATATTGATATTGAACTAAAATTAAATAATTTATCACAAACATTATATCGTGGCAAGTCACTATCTTGAAAGCGATTTTGGCCCGATTCCGGTGCAAATCGCTCTAGCCGGTCGATCCCCAAGATTCCACAGTTACTCTCAAATATGTGCACTCGTTGCTGAAAATTTGAAGGTTGCCCAAAAATCAATTGCCCAAAAAGTATTCAAGATGAAGAAAGGAGGAAGTTTTTTTCCCTCTTTTTATGATGTATTTTTATGTTCACCAAACACACTCTTTATATAGGATTTCAAGAGGAGGAGTTGCAAAGAACAAGAAGTAATTTTTTGAGAAACGTATGTGAATGTTAATGACATTTAAAGTCATTACATTTCACTTAGAGAAAATCTTCATTTGGAACAACTATGTATGTTCATCTCTTATATAACGTATTTATTTATTTTTTTCTTTATCCTTTGCATTACACTAATTAATATATATAGTAACTTACATAATATTAACTCAACAATCCCCCACTAATGCAATGATAGAAAGTAAGAATAAACTTTGAACAAAGGGAAGGAACATGTACTTAAGTGTCAATATCTTTCGATTTGAATTAACACATAGTGAAATGAAGCAACAACTAATATCCAAAAAGTGAAGTACTCTTGAACTGAATGGATATAAATTGAGACCCCCCATAACACATATCATATCCTTAATTTTTCAAGTAACCTCCGCGATACAAATAAAGTGCTTTTATGGTCATGCACACACCCCTTGGATCTTATGAGTACTCTAGAAAGACGACTCAAGTCTTTCATAAAAGGCAACCACACCTTTACACTCATGTAGGTGATTCCATCAAATCTATCTCAAATAGACCACCTTAAGGCTATAGAATCATTAAGAGCAAAAATAAGCTCAACCTTATAAAACATTGTCTCACGCCATAAAGATAGAAAATGTGGCGTATATTGAGGCCTAATAGGTCCACCACACTATCTCAATCAATGGGCTTTAGCCCCACCTCCCTCGATGTTTCAAGGATCATTTTCCTTGTCAAATCCTTGCTCAAAGGATCTGTCAAATTTCTTTTGGACCTTACATATTCCAAAGAAATAACACTCAGTTTCAACAACTGTTTAACTGCACCATGTGTGATACAAATATGCTTCTTTTTTTCATTGTATACACTATTTTTGACAATTTCAATTGTTGTCTGTGAATCACAATGAAGAGAGACTGGTGAAGCTCATCTTCCCCATAATGACACATCCGCTAGGAGATTTTTCAGCCACTGAGCTTCTTGCCCTGCCAACTCAAAAAATTAAAATATTATGTAATAAAAAAACACAGTTTTTTAAAAACAAATTAAAAAGAAAATGAGATCATTTTTTTAAATAGAGGAAGTACATGTCTTCGTTAAAAAATTATTGTATCTCATTCATTTTTTATTCATCCAAACTCGATTCAACTAAAAAAAAATCTCAAAACATTATTTATTCAAACTTAATTTAAATCTGATTTATGACTAAGTAAAATAGAAATTGAATATTTTTTTATTTGGTCAAAGTTTAAAGGTATAAAAGAGGTGAGATAAATTTTTGAAAGCCACATGACATTTTGAAATTGAAAATTCGATATTACAAATTTTTTTTAATTAAGTAAATATAAATATATTAAGAAAAAAAGAAGTAAATATACATCATTTATTAAATGGTAGAGATAATGCATCATTTTATTTATGAGGGATATATCTTCTTTAAATCCATTTAAGGAAAAAGGATTAAAAATACTCACTAGATATTCAAAATAGGTCAATTTGACCATTCATTAGGTTTTTTTTTTTTTAAGAAAGATATATTTACATTAGTTAGGTATCATTTGACTACAAATATATCTGGGGGAAAAAATAAAAACTAATATTTGATCATATAACTTGTTATTACTTGACAAATATATTTAGTAAATATTCAAGTTCTTAAATTATAGAAAAAAAATAGAATTAAGGCCAAATTCTAGCATTTGTGAATTTTTAAAAATTTAAAAATTATCACGAACTTTTATATTTTATAAAAACACCCATCATTTATAGTTTTGAACTAAATTAATTCCTAGTTTGTTGTACAAAATGTATACAGTTATATCTATATCTTATAGAATTTTTATCCAAGCTAGCTTCGCAAAATCACTTCTAATTACAAATAGTAATAGTAATGTTTTGTATTCAAATCGGTAGTATTTTACTTCTATTTCCTTTCTCTTTTTTCAAATTCACATTAATTGTGTTCGTTGTCATGAATTTTTACGAATCATGTTCATTATAAAATGATGATACAAACTTATGGTATTTTTTAATAATTTTTATAACTTATGAGTATAAATTATATATATATTTTTAAAAGTTAAATATTTCTCTCAAAATCTATGACCAAACGCATGGTAAAACATCACCAAAAATATTTTATCAAAAATATTTAAGAATTTGTAGTCAATACCAAATATATGGGAAATTATGAAATTAGTTTTATTATTATAAATGATCATGTTTCTAAAATACCAAATCAAAAAATTTGTAATATAAAATTTAATTACTAATTCTATTTTTTTAATAAAACATATATTCTACTATTTTCAAAAAAAAGAAAAGAAATATTATACCTTCAAATTAAAATATGATATGACTTAAATTTATCATAAGTAATACAACGTGTCAAGTTATAATCATGAGCAAAACTTGTGATGTAAATATTAGATACAAAAAACGTATCTTAAGATACAAAAAACGTATCTTATGATGATGCAATATAATCATATTTAAATGGAAAAATTGCAATAGTATACAATTTAAGAGGTTAAATTTCAAATTATGTCAACCCCCCAAAATATTTATTGATTGAAGGTTTTTATTTATATTTATGTCATCCTATTTTTTAATTTTTATTTATTTTTTTATTTTTTAAAAATGAAAATTCAGACATAATGATCATTTAATAGTGTCCTGAAAAGTTTTTTTTACATTTGTTTTGTGTATATATTTGGTGTATTCGTTTACATTAATTTACCACATTTAAAGTTTTTTTATTTTTTGTGCCCGTGTACATTATTCATTTTTTTATTTTTTAAAAATGAAAATTCACACATAATGACCATTTAATAGTGTCCTAAAAAGTTTTTTTTATATATATATTTTTGTGTGTATATAGGTGTATTCGTTTACATTAATTTACCACATTTAAAGTTTTTTTATTTTTTGTGCCCGTGTACATTTTAAGTGTACTGAATGGTCGTTGGGATTTGACAACTCTTTACTTTTTATTTTCCCCAAGCATATGCTTGGATCTTCTCCCTCCACTCCATTACTGAAATTTTTTTTTGTTATTCTAATGTGGCGGTTCCTTCTCCCAAATCAATCCAGTTCCTTCCATGTTCTTCACCTCCCGGAACTCCATTTTCTTTCTTGTTGCAGTAGTTGTTTTTTTTTCCTGTTTCATTTTTGATCCCCTAAGTTGTTTGTTGTTCTTCACCATGTCCGTATCTGGTGAAAAAAATCCTGTTAGAAGGAACCCTAGGTTAAATGTGGAGTCTATTCATTTGGATAGTACCCCTGTTCAATCCTCAATGTCAACCTTTAATCTCAATGTATTTACTCCTTCCCCAGTTCGGAATATCTCAGATGACGGTTGCATCCCAACGATCGTTGTTATTGAATCTTCAAAGAAAAGGGATTCATGTGAGGGTCCTTCTAAATCTTTGAATAGAAAAGAAAAACGGAAGGTTGATTTACCTCACGACAGCAATCTTGAGGATGAAATACCTATTATGAAAAGGTTTCGTTTGAATCATGAATTAGAATCTGCGGATGTTATATTCAAGGTACCCATTTTTAAGTTAATTTTTTTTTAATCATATAACAGTTTTTTTGACCTTCATAATTTGATATATAATTTTTTTCGCAGTCTGGAGGTGTTGGTCGTGATAAAGTTGACAATCCTGAAGTCACGAAACATAGAAAGGGTAGGGGGAAAGGTTTGAAGAAAACTTCAAAGGTACGTAATACTACTTTTATTCTCTTTATTTTTTGGGGATTTTTCCTTTCAATCACGTTTTTTCGAGTTTATGTTGTTTGTGATTTTTCAATTTTGTTATATCATCGACCAAAATTGATGGTCGACGTTTGTTAGATTGTCTTAGTTGTCTCTAAATTTTTAGTTTTTTATTTTAGATCATTTTTTTCTGTTTGTTTTTGCTTCAGTCCTTTTTTTTTTAATTTGTAGATTAATTGCTCTCCATGTTTATTTTTTTGGTTCTGATCTGTGTGTTGATTTTTGTTTTGACATTTTGTTGAATTTTTTTGTGGATTAAATTATGTTAAATCATTGTTGGTCTAATCTGTGTTTACATGATTTTGACTTTTGTAGTGTGTAATTTTTGTTCTTCTTCTTTGGGGTATTCATATGAAAAAGTTAATTAGTAATTAGCGAAAACTGTTGGTTAAATATGTATATTCTTCAATCTTTTTTTTTTTAAATTTGTAAGTTAATTGTTACTCATGTTCATTTTTTTGGTTCTGACCTATTTATTGGTTTTTGTTTTGACTTTATTTGTTTGTTGTTTTCGTGGACTAAATTATGTTAAATCATTGTTGGTCTAATCTGTAGTGGGTAATTTTTTGTTGTTCTTCTTTGGGGTATTCATATGAAAAAGTTAATTACTGATTGACGAAATCTGTTGGTTAAATATGTACATTTTTTTCTGTGTAATTATGTTTTTTTTTTTGTCTAATATATGTACAACATGTTCACTTTTTAGTAGTCTTTAATATTGTTGCTCAACTTTTTTTAAATTTTTTTTTTATACTCCCTGTGATAACCATAGATGTAATTATACCAAATTGAAGCAATACCTTATTTGTTTATGTTCCCCTATCTTTTTTCTTTGATTAGGATAAAGTCAAAATTTCTAGATGGCTGTCATATACAAATTTTGATGTATTTGGTGAGATCACTGAGCGTTTGAATAAATTGAACATGATTGATATGTTCAAACAATCCCCATTTGGTTATCTTCTCGAATTACCTCGTATGAAAGTCCAACCCCAGCTTATACGGGCTTTGGTGAGACACGAGGTACCGAGTCATCAGAAAGACATCCTCACATTTAATTTGAATGGCTCAGTTATTCATTTTGGTATCGCTGAGTTTAAGGTCGTAACTGGGTTCAAATGTGGCACACTGGATGATTTTGTGCATGATCTTGTTGGCCCCTCAAAACTCATTGAGAAGTACTTCCCAAACCTCAAAAACAGAGGGGTACCAAAAGATGATTTCATTAGGGTATTTAAAGAGGATTCATTAATTGATCCAGAGGATGCATTCCATTTGTGCATCATCTACTTCATTAGTACTTTTATACTTTCATATCCTCCTCAAAATACCTACGTTCCTGAAGATCATTTTCTTTTGGTTGAGTCTGGAAGTATGTTAATTATCCGTGGGGCTACCTCTCATTCCTCGATCTGATGGACTGCATATCTAATCAAATGGTTGATGACCCTGAGAGGGTGTTGTTTTTTGATTTCCCTTTGGCGCTACAAATCTGGTTATATAAATGTTGTAACCAAGTTGATAGGACGGTTGCAGTTCGTCAATCTAATCGGACTCCACGTATGTTTAACTAGAAAATTTTCAAGAGAAAGATTTTTTATGAACACTTCAAAAAAGGAATGTTCTGAGACTCTGGGAATCAGGTATTATATACAATTAAAATCTTAAAATTCGTTTGTTTTTTATTTTACTTTCTAATTATTATTTTTTATTTCTTAGTACAAGTTTAAGAACATGTTATTCACACCCGATGAGTTGTCCACCATCCGGACAGAAGAATTGACTGTACCGAATCCTACCGGAGAAAAAAGGAATGTTGAACACCCACCCCCACCCCCACCTCCATCCAATCATCATTCTGACAATTTGAAAGACATCGAGGGGGTTAACAAGTGTGAAGTTAACAAGTTTGAAGCCATTGTGAGGCTTGAAAAAGAGATTTTTTTGGTACGTATTTGATTATACATCAAACTGTAATGTATATCTTGCGCATTATATTTTTTTTCTTTTTACTACGAATTTGTTGCAGGTTCGTCAACAAGTATCAACTTTAGAGGCTAAGGTTGATAATCAGTTCAGTGATATGAAATCGTTCATTGAAGATTCAATAAAAAAACTTATGTCTGTGTTGTTACAGAAGATTTTTTTTTTTTTGTGTTTTTTAATGTGTTTTTAAATAAAAAATTATTTTTATTTACGTTAGTATGTTTTTTTATACTAGAATTTTGATAAAAAGGAAGAGAATTCTTCGAAAGATGCTGTGGCAATAGTGCTCTGCCAAATGAAGAAACAACAGATCATATGATTTGATTTATTTTATTTATTTATTTTTTTGTTGAGAATGATTTCTTGTAATTTTCTATGTGTTTTATTTTAAAAAAAATGAAATTGATCCAGGTGATCATTAATTTCGTCACAAAGTTGGTAATCTTTAAACTCCAATTTTTTGGTGTTAAGTTGGATAACTTTCTGCTAGGTTATTGTGTTTTTTTTTTAAAGTTTATTTTTGGGTGTTAAGTTGTTGTAATTTTATTTTGGTTTCTTTTATGTAAGTTGAGGAGTTTGTTTATTTGTTGGTTTTTAGTTGGTTGTTATTTTTTGTTAATCATTATGAGACACTTGATCCATTTTTTGGTTGTTAGATTCTTGTTATTTAATAATCCCCTACACTGGTAAAATGTTTGACACAGTTGGTCCACTAATGATTTGCATAATTACTTGGACCTTTTTAATATCTTTCTTTAGGTGTTTTATTGATGTGTCAGCCAATATTCTTATTTTAGTTTGAAGAAAATGTTAAAGTTGTTACGAGTGAAGGACCACAGGAAGTTGTACATGATCAGATTGAACAAGCTGGTGTGACCAACAACCAACAGGTTGTCCACGATGCAGAGTTATTAAATGCAGGTAATTTTTACCCATTTTTAAGGTTATTTGTTTGGATGTTGTATTATTTGATATTTATTATGATTTATGTAGTCAACAACATTGATTAGTTTAAGTTATAGGGGGAGCGGGAGGTGTTACTTACAAGACGCCTATACTTGATGACTTTGAATTACCTGACTTGAGTGAATCTCAGTTTGTTGCGTTAGAAAAGAATATTCCTTATAAAACACCAGAGCAACAAGCAAGACCAAAGGTACCTGAAAAGTATGCTCAATCTCCATACACGGACTTAGTGACATAATCGGTAGTTTCGAAAATGCCCCTGCCATATTTCAGAGGAAGCATCCTTTTGATGAATACATTAATTTTGATGTGGACAAGAATCTTATTGAGTCCTTTCAACTGTGGATCAAGAAAAGATTGTCAAAGAAACGTGGCAAGTATGTAATTTTATTTTTTTTGTTTGTCAGTTTGTACTATTTATTTTACATGTCAGTTAACTATTTCTCATTCCCCTCAGGAAACAAAGTGCATTCACTGTTGCTTTTAACAAGATTAATCCCCCGTTTGATTTTGGGGTCGATAGAGTAGAATTGATGGATTTTTTTTATGACTTGGTCACAACTTGACGGCTATGGGGAGATTCAGTATTTATATAAAAGAATTTACTATGTCTTTTTATCTTTTTCTTAATACTCTACATTAATTTGATATTGTGAAACTATTCTAACGCAGCATGTTGACGTTATAATGTATTATCTTCGGAAAAGATTAAAGTATGGACCTGAAAATGACATAAGAATTATATTTATGGATTCCTTTTTCATACGATGGGTTGAACAAATCCATGATCGTTGGGTGAAAAGCGCGAAAAACAACACACTGATTACCCCTCATCATGAAGTTGCTTAATACATTAGAGGTTTAAAGATACATGAGAATACCCCATGAGAATTAGTTGATTTTGTCTGCATCCCAATCAATATTCCTGAGGCTTATCACTGGGTGTTGGCTGTGATATGCATTAAAAATAGGTGTATTAACATTATAAATTTTTAATTTTTTTTTTGGATTACATGATATGTATACTCATTCATGTGTGTCTGTGTTTCATAAAATAACAGGTGTATTAACATCTATGACTCCTTATGGTCAGTTAGATCAAAGCACTCGACCGCCGTTAATGTTGTATCAAGAAAACTTGCAGAAATTATCCCATTATTTTTCATGACCATAGACTATTATGAAAAACGCAACGACATTGATTGGAAGAACAAACCTGAATATATGAATTGTGGTTTTTGTGATCCTCTGGAATACTTCATTGTTGAAGATATCCCACAACAACGGGAAGATTCAAAGTAAGTTTCTTTTTATATTTTTATTTCTTTATTAATCACATCATCTATTTTTTCCCTCTGTTATATTCCTTTCTTTTCTGCAATTAGTTTTATTAATACTATATTTATGTGCTTTTTTACTCTTTTTTTTGTACTTTTTAGTGATTGTGATTTTTTTCTTTGTACTTGCAGAATTTTTTTCGTTTGAGGTATGGTGCATTGCTTTGGAAATACGGGACAAGTAAGTTGGAGGCTGATGCAGTGAGTGAAAGTGAGATTACCAAAAAGGTTGTCAGGAAATTTGGTGCTTCAAAACATGCAAAAGAACACATCCCAGTGAGCGACAACCTTGTTCGATCGAAGTTGATCCCCCGAAGGAAAATTAGACTTTATTTTTTTATTCTAATTTCAGACAGTTTTATCTAATTCATGACATTGTATTTTTCTGTGGTAAGACAATGTGTTTTTTTTTTTGTTCTCTGGTATCTGTAGTTACTTTTGTAAGATATTTATCTAATTATCTTCTTATTTTTGCATTTTATATGTTGACTATTCTGTATAAATTTTCGCAATCTTGACAACTTATTCTACCATAGTACTTAATTTTCTGTATCTTTTATGTCTAACTTACTAACATATTTTAAATCAGAATAAAAAAAAAGTACTAATATTTATATTGTTCATATTAACCATTTATATAACTAATGACAACAAAAAAAAAAGGCCATAATTTGAACCCAAAAAAAAAGATACAATCATATAATTACATGGAAGTTTACTATTTTCATAACCAAAAAATAACTATGATAACGTATTTTAAATCGTAATAAAACCAAAAAAAGTACAAATATTTTTATTATTGATATTTAACCAATTATATAACCAATGAGAACCAAAAAACACACCATAAGCACAGTCCAAAATAAACCAAGATAAAATCATACAATTAGATAGAAGTTTGTTATGTTTCATAACCACAAAATAACTATGATAACATATTTTAAACCATAATAAAACCCAAAAAAATACAAATATCTTTATTGTTCTTATTTAACCAATTATATAATCAATTACAACCAAAAATCACACCACAAGCAAAGTCCAAAATAAATCAAGATAAAATCATATAATTACATGGAGTTCACCATTTTAAAATAAAAAAATAACAATGTTAATTATATATAATTAACCATTACCATCACTAACCCAAAACAAACTAACTATCATAATTTAAAACAAAATAAATTCAATATAATGTCTAATTTACTGCTGCACATATTTTTTATATCAAACATATTAACATGTTTTAACATAATTTAATCCAACTAAATCAACATGTAAATTATTCATATCGAACAAAGAATTAAAATGTGACATAAGTTATAAGACGATTAAAATGAATAATTAGTCAGGAATTATATTGTGCATAATTTATCCAAAAAGTACAAATTACTAACAAAATGAATAACGTTCATTGCTTCACAAAATACTATCTGAACCCAAGTTCAATGTCTTAATATTTCTAATACGAATAGCATCAAATAACCAATCAAATAACATCATTTTGAACCACCACCAATGCATCACTTTTTAATCTTATGAGTGCAATTGTTTTTGTTATGACCTGTTGATCCACATTTACTACATGTAATTTTGTATTTCTTGAATTTAACTTCAGTTTGATGGTCTTCCTGACCTTCTTTTGATATCTGGCGGCATAACGGTCTCACCAAACACATCATATGAAACTATCCAAGTGCTCTCACATGACAATAGATCAATTGGTATTGCATACGCATCTTGAAAATTCTTGCTATTGTAATAAATTGAACGATAGTCCTCAGAAAATTGGTTCATGTATGTAATAGCCGAGAATGCATGGACACATGGGATTTCATCATGTTGGAACCTCCCGCAAGAACATATTTTTGTATTCAAACAAACTGTGAACCTTTTTGTGCCATCCGTAATAGTATGAAGATACTCCGTTGATGCTCTCACCTTTGTAAAATAAAATAAAACTTATTATTTTTTATTCACAAAAGTCATGATAAAATTTAATAACTTTGACTCATACCATCATTTGATGTGACAATCTCTCATTATCTAGCAACATTTGATTGTATTTCTTTGTCAAAGTTGTTGTAGTTTCTCTTCCTTCTTGGTTGTGTTTCTCGTTCCAAGTTTCAATTGTTTTCCTCATGTACTCTAGCATTGGCACTACAGGTAGCTTCCGCCCAAGTAAAATTGCATTATTTATTGATTCGGCAATATTACTTGTTAGTGTCCAAGTCCTCTTTACAGTTGAGTGTGTGCGCGACCACTTCTCAAAATCTGCCTTTACCAAATAGGCATGATATTTTGGACTTATCTCCTTCATTTGATTCATTAGATTTTCAAATTTCTCAACTGTGTATGCCTTTGCCAAGCCAAAGAATAATTTTCTCACCTCCTCTGTATTATTGTGTGTCTTTTTTAGAATGTTCGTCCACAAATGATAAATGCAAGCGTAGTGTGGCAATCCTGGATAAACAGATGCAACGACATTCCAGATGCTTTTGTTCCTATCCGAAACAAAGCACATACCGTGCCTATCACCGAATGTCAATTTGAAACACTAAAAAAACCAATTCCATGATTTATCATTTTCTGAGTCAACCACACTATATGCTAGTGACAATATATGACCTACAATTAAACAGAACCATTTAATTTAAAAAATCTTCAATACAACTAATCGTAAATTTTTTATGAAGTTTTAAAAGCTGACTTCCCGGATCCAAAGTGCTGACAATCAATATTGTACCTTCGAACGACGATCTTATATGTGTACCATCAACGATCACTATTGGTCGACAATATTTCCAGCCTCGAATGCACGAATCCAGTGCAATGAATGTATACAAAAAACGGTCTTCTTCTGTCTTTTTTAAATCCACCACTGTTCCTGGATATGTTTTTCTCCAATATATATAAATATATTGATATTTTTTCGTAAGATTTAGCTGGGTCCCCTCATAGTACATTAAATGCCTTTTTCCTACCTCTCCAAACTTGCATATAACTTAATGTAATCTCACGCTCCTTTTTCATGTCTTTTCTGATTTCGGTGGGTGTATAATTGGTTTTAGGGTCACTGCATTTGTCTAACAATATTGCACCAAGCACACCGCTTTTACATTGACGTTTCAACATCAGCCTGCCTTTCAATGGACATGTATGTGTATCACAAAATTTATGAACTTTGAACATTTCAGAATTGCTCAAACATGAAGATTTAAACAACCACGCACAACCATTTGTTGTGCACTTCAAGGTGTAACTGCATGATGTGAATCTCATTAACAAAATTTTTATCTATTTTTAAACCAAACTTCTTCACAAAGAGACATAAATATAACCAAAATAACAACCACTTTTTAAAGCAAACACCTGCACAAACAAAACATAACCAGTGACAAGGGTCCACCTGTTTTGACCGCAAATAACACACATAAATAAAAAAAAATTAACAACATGAACACACTTGCTATAAAAATATAAACATTATAAAATTCGATTTCTTTCTTCCGCAATTACCATGTTAACAAACAAACAACTCATTTTTTAACCAACACCTCTACAAAATTAAAAAAAATGTGTTAACCAACAACATTACTAACTTTTTACCAATATTATTCGAATCAATATAATAACCAATAAAAAAATAAAAAAAAGTAAGGATAATCAAGTTAACCAAGGAAAGACCCAATTATTTAACCAATCTATTACATAATCCAAAAAAAAAAACATATTAACCATCAAAATTACTAACTTTTATGCCAAGATTTTTAAATCATTTATTTATGTAATTACAAACACACAAAAATACATACCTTGTAGGACTTGACCGTTTAACAGTGTATTCAAACCCCCCCAGCAATGCATACCGTCTCATCACTTCTACAAGAATGGTCTTGTTTCTGTAGATTTGATTGACTACCACATCATCATTTTGAATCCAGTCAATTATTTCGGCTTCTTCATTCTCCTCATTGATTTCTGATTCAATGTCAGGTAAACACATCGTATCTCTAATGTTATATGATTGTGTCGCCGCTTGCGCACCCCCTTCATACAGAACTGTTTTCAACGATTTATCAACACACGTTATGCACAATGGATACCGAGAGAAGAAGTCCTTGTTGCATTTTTTTGGTCTAAGTACGCGTGTACGCCCAGGTTGTTATGTATTCGCATGGATGGGGATTCATTGTTAACCTTATATTGTAGCACCATTTCAGTAATGATTGTATCCATACCGATCTGTGAAGCAATAGTATCAGTCAACCCTTGAAATCCACTTGTTGTATCAAATATAACACCCTCAATCTTGTAATCCACATACTTACCTACGTCATTTGTTACATATTATTCTTTTCAGTAAACAAATTTACCACATTTTTATAAAATAAAAAAACCAAGAATACTATCATTTAACAGCCAACCTAAATAAAGTACTTATTAAAATCAATAAATATACCAACAAAAAATAAAATATAAAAGGAATGAGATGATGATTTTGCACTACATAATAATCTACTTTTTTTGTCATTAAAATGCAGCAGATACTGAATAAAAGTATATGATCATAATCAGTAATATAATGAAATATTATTTTTTTAAATAAAAGAAAACAAACCTGTTGCATCCCATTTCCTATCACGTTGAATCAAAATTGAGACACAATCTATCATAAAAAAAGTTCCAACTTCGAGCTCAACAAGAGAGATAAAAAAAAGTTCCAACTATGAGCTCAACAAGAGAGCATTGTATTTTTTCATTTTCACTATAAATTAAGGAGAAACTAAACATGATCTAATTTAACACCATGTATGAATTTTTATGCACCGTTTATCAATTTTTGGCCTTTCCCAATAGACATTTAATGTTTGTTTTTTTCAGCTAATCCCAAAAAGGAAAAACTTTTAAACAATAACTACCGGCATGCTACATGCATTAATTTTTTTTTGGGGTTCCCACATTCCGTTATCCTAAACTTTTCCCCCTAATTTTTTGTTTACACATTCATTAACTCATTTTTTTTTCTTTTTTTAATTTATTTTTTCACATGTTTGTATACTTTTGTTAAAAAAATATTGACATTGATTTGTAAATAATTTTTGTTGACATATTCATGTAGTTAAGGGCCTTAAATTGTATAGTTTGATTTTTTTCCCTATTTAAATATAGTAATTCAAACAATGTTGGGATTGTGTCATGCTCCGAGTTTATACCTTAAACATGATAGATACTTGAAAATTATTGTTAGTCCCAAGTGAACTCCAGACGTGGTTGTGGCTGACTATTGAATGAAAGACTAGACATATATGAAAAGCTTTATAAAGTCACCATTGAAAATCATTTAAAACGTCTTATGCAAAAATCTGAAATAAATTTTAATATAAATAATAATGATGATAATAATAATAATGTTTAAAACTTTTGAATGCAAAACACTAAACTAACTCGTTAACTTTAATTATCTATGAAACATCTACTGAACTGAGATAGGTATTGGGATAAGACCCAGGACTACTTGACTACTCCACTAAACATGACCCATATTAAATAAATTGGACTAACTAAATTGGAGCCCTCAGAAGTGAGGAGGTCTCACCAACTATTGAAGGTTTTGGGAAGAAATGACAAGAAGATATTGGAACATAAATTTGAAAGAGATAATGGAGGCAAGAGTTCATTTTGGTCATGGTACTAGAAAATGAAATTCTAAAATGGTGCCTTATATCTCTACGAAAAGAGATTTTTCTGAAGTATCTGTAATTGTGAGTACCTAAATCTGCATCATTGAACAATGCAGTACCAAATAATGCTAGTACATGAAATGTACGGTATGTAATAAAGCCAAAAGAAATACTTAATTGAACTAAGTACTCGCGTCGAAACAAATGCTGAAAATAACTTGATTGAAAGTAAAGCATGAATGTAATGAAAATATGTAAAATTTCAAACTTAGATATGCAATGATATCAAATATTAAAATAATATACTTTTACTTTTCTTGAGAGCTTCTCTAGTCGACAACCATCACTATGAGTCTCGTGATGATACAACGTTTTACTTACATTTTCAGAATCACCAAATACTTTGCCAAAGTAAAGAATGAACTAACCTTATAGATCCATCTTAAAACCCTTGGTGAGACTAGGTGAGGAGTCACTCGAATCAACGATATGATCCTATCTATGCTTGCAGTCCAGTTTATGGGGATGAAGTTATTTTTACTTTTATCTAAATCGACGCTCAATAATACTCTAAAAACATGCAATGATGCTCATACTAATACTTATTGAGTTGAGTAAATACTCAAAAATATTTCTTTAGATCATAAGTGAGCTCTTCTTTAACTTACTTAAACTTCTTTCTCAACTTCATTATGGTTTCTTTAAAGTGATTACACATTAAGACACACTCAAAAATGTTGAATATAGCTTATCTAAATATGAGATATACACTGATTATATATTATGATACATTCAAAAAGTTGAATATAGCTTACTTATACACAAAATATACATTGAAGATACATAATGATAAACTCAAAAAGTGAATATAACTTACCTATCATGACTATGCACTTATTAGACATTATAATACACTCAAATAGTTAAATATAGATAACCTATACATTGGATATACATTATGATGCACTCAAAAAGTAAAATATAACTTAATTATACTTGAAGTATACAATGACTATTTATCAAACTGATTTTTTTTGAGTATTTATTAGGCTAATTAAAGAAGGAAAAAATGATAAAAAGAAGATTGATTATGAAGGAGGTGATTTCGGAGAAAAAATGATTTTATTGCAAGTAATTTTACTTCTTGCTATTCAATCCTGATTAGTTTAAAATATCCTCTAAATAAATTTTAGATGTAAGCTCCTTCTAATATTTCAAATATTTGGGTATATAATTTTCTAGCATCAAATGTTTAAATTAAGCTGTGAAACTTTAATGCCTAATTAATCAGTGAATTCAATTATTATTTTGGTATCTTCTTGTGTGTGCTAGCAGAAACTTATGTAATAGACTTGTCCATGATTTAAGCTAAATCTACCACATAGAGTGTCTATGAAAAGAGTTTATATAATTAAAATAATAATAAATAAATAAGTAAAGCAGTGTTAAGTGAAATAATTCAAATCAGTAATACAGTATAGTCATGTAAATTCAGTGGCGGATCTAGGTTTATAACATTGTGGGTACTCTATTAGTTTAATAATGACAGAATCAAAATTTTTACTAAAGGAGTTCAAAATATAAAAAGTAAATACACAAGAAGCCAAATGATGTTTAACATCTATTATATATATATACAAAGTATGTAAATGCACGTTTATTCGCGCATACACATAACTTTAGTTCAAATAACCTTTAGAGTTAAAATATATTTGAAACGAGACATATTTTAAATTTCGTTAAAAATGCTCTACACGTATTCAACAATGACCTTATAATCTATTTTGATAATAAAATTTAGAACTTTGATCAAATTTCATAAATTTTTACTCTTTTTAAAATATTAGGATTCTAGGACCAAATTCATGTTCTAGAAAAATTCGGGAATTACTCCCTATTTATAATATCTTTAAATAAATGTCGTTTGAACTTTTTGTCCTTCATTAAAAAACTCATTTTTAGATAAAATCTTCTTTTCACTATTTTTTCCATTTATTATACTATTCTTTTAATAATATTAAATATAATAAACTTCATAAAAATTAATGGAGACGATTTTCTTATTATGGTTAAATTTCTATATAAAGAATCCTTTTCCAACTAAAATAGACTTGATTTAGAACGAAAATAGTCAAAAATAATAATCAAATAACAATAAATAACAGGAGAAAATGTCCCAAAAAAAAAACATTTAAAAAAGTCCAAAAAATATAGGAAAAAACTTTCGAAAAATAGACTTGATCCAAAAAGAAAATAGCAAAAAAAAGTTTTCTTATCACTATTTTTTCTAATTATTATGTTACTATTATTTTAATAATATTAAATACAATAAACATAATAAAGAGTTAATGGAGACATAATAAAGGGTAAATAGACTTGATCCAAAAAGAAAATAGTCAAAAAAATTTCAAAATAATAATCAAAAAAGTTTTTTTTAAAGAAAGAAACGTCCCAAAACAAAAACAAATAAAAAGTAGAAAAAAAAAAGTCTAAAAATTATCCAAAATAAAAGAAAAAGAAACCTCCAAAAAACATGAAAAAAGTCAAAATTTTCTAATAATAATTTACCTAATAATTAGAATTGAAATAAACCAACACACGAAACATCAAGTTCTACAATCCAATACCAATTTCAATTAGACAATAACACTAAAACACATATTATTATCTATGTAAGGAGTAAATTTATAGTCACGTCAAATCAACACGCTTATACATTGATGAGTTTAGAGGTAATAATATTTTTTCTTTCTTTCATAATATTATTTTATCCTGTAATTTATATGCATGTTGGTTGATAATTTATCTGCATTTTTATTGGCTTCAATTTTTGTTTGTAAGTATACATGCTTGGAAGAAATATATGTGGTTTATTTAAAAATTGAAGGAGCTTTCAGAATACGACTTTACGACCTCTACCCAATGGAACTATAAAATAGTATTCAAAATAAATTATAGCGTTTAAATATATGACCCAAGTTATTGAAACTACTATCTCCATTCTCTTGCTAAAAGTCTCAAATAAAAGAAAACATATGATAAGTAAATATTTTATTATTTAAATTATATTGTAATAGAAAATATGAACGTATTAATTATAATTCATATTGAGGTAGATAGGAGGTGGACATGAATTTAAAACTCAATGATAAACTAAAATATTTTTTCTCTTGAACACTAGAAGAGCATAAAATTATCAACATAGATTATGGTGCAGTGGTGAGACTGTTCCATTCTTTATTAGCGATCTAGGGTTCGAACCCTGAGTATGAAAAAAATTCTGTTAAGAGCTCTACGCCTAAATGGGTCACACCCCGGGAGGGTACCCTTGGCGTGGCCGACACTAAGAAACCATTGCTGACTCCCAAGCGAACCACTTGCCTCATCACATTCATTCAATCATAGTTTAACAAATCAACGGAAGACTAAAGATGAAAAAGGTGGACAAATCTCAATATATGAAGGCTATAGACCAATAATCAAACTCCAATTCTCTGACGTAAAACAGTTTTAAAGGAAATCTGTCAAGAGATAAAGATCTCAACATCAACTTTTCACAGTCTAGTCTATGAAGCCTCTAACTCTACTATCTAGATGGTACCAATGACAGGTTCATGGCTACCTCAAATCAAATAAAAGAAAATTCTAAACTCTATTAACTAGATTACAGTAATATAGAAATCCTTCGAAAGCAAGAAGGTCTCACCAATCAGCTGAAAAGTGGGGAAGATCCTCAACGAAGCGCCTGTTGACGATCTCTAGTACCTATCTCTGCATCATGAAACGATGCACTCCAAAGGAACGTCAGTACGTGAAATGTACGAGTACATAAAATGGTTAAATGAAACATGCATCAAGGTAGAATACTATCAACTCAAATAACTCAAATCAAGAGGTAAGAACTTAATCAAATTAACTCAGAGTATTATCATCAAGTCCTATTATTTCAGGACAATAAAATGGGGACATGTCCGACTTTAATGGACTTAGTCCTCAAAATAGGAACCTGTCCGACTTTAACAAACTTAGTTCACAAAATAGGAACATGTCTGACTTTAACGGACTTACCTCACAGAATAGGAACCTGTCCGACTTTAACGGACTTAGCTCACAAAATAGAAATCTGGCCGACTTTAACGGACTTAGTTCACAAAAATATGAACCTGTGCGACTTTAAGGGACTTAGTTTACAAAATAGGAACCTGTCCGACTTTAACGGACTTAGCTCACAAAATAGGAACCTGTCCGACTTTAACGGACTTAGTCCCCTCCTATGCTTGGCGACATAATTATTGAGTTCGAGTTGGACTTACTCTCACTCAATTCGATGCTCAATACTCCTCTCAAGACTCAACGCTCATAAAACAATCAATTTTAATCAACCTTCCAAAAGTGAATTAGATAATTACGTAAGAGGACTATCGACTAGACCAATCTTTAGAGTTCAATCAGGAAGACTCTTAGGACCATCAAGCTCCATCAATCTATCATCATGTTCACAATAACCATCATAATCAACATTCTCAACTCAAGGCTCTAGACTTAATCCCTAGGTTTATTCATGCAATCTTTTATGAAGTAGTATGTAGAATTTGTGAAATAACTCATGTAAAAGCATTTATTTAGTAAATCAAGTTTATGATGATCATTAATCCTGCATAATACATATAATGTATAAAATTTACAAGAAAACCTTCATAGAAAACATACATAAGGAGATAATTTTCCATGTTGATCGTGTTTTCGGCCTCAGATTTGCCAAAAAGTTTGGGAAGACGCATTTTTCTCATCTAGAGATATTTTCATAATTTTATCGGGTGTTACAAAATGGGTCCTATAGTGTGCGATCCAAATTCAGTCGGAGCTCCAATGCGGACATCTGATGAGAAAAAAAAGGACATATATCAAATCTAAAGTACATTCAATTATTTTAGTTTGTCTACTGAAAAATGACGTGTTTATAAACTTGATTATATGAGATAGTAATATTTACGTAATTGTTTATAATTGTGTGTTCAATGATGTAAGTTACACACATAATAATTTCTTTATTTTTTATATATTTTTTATTAATAAATGTGGTACACACGTGCAAAACACGTATACTAAACTAGCTCTATATTAAAAGTGTGAAACCCTTAAAAATATTGTTTGAACTTTTTGTTCTTCATTAAAATACTCTGCTTTAGACAATATCATTTTTTTAGTATTTTTCTTAATTTATTATTTTATTTTTTATTTATTTAGTTTCAAGATTCACTTTTGAATTAGAAATAATTCTTTATATTTAGATTTTACTCTTGATTTAGGACTATTCCATATAAATAATTGTCTAGGCTATGAAGGAAAAAGAAAATTATTATTATTTTTCTAATATTTAAGACTTTGAAATTAACTAAAATTTTTATGATCAAATATTTTATTAATAAAAGTATGTAATATCGCAAATTTAAAAAAAAGTAATTCAAATTATGTTGAAACATTAAACTACTTCTTTATATTTAGGAGTTTTTAAAAAAAATTAAATTTTAATCAATTAATTATTTAACTTCTAAGTATTCAACTCTAAATTATTACTTTATGTATTCATAAACTGTTAACATATCTTTATATTATAAGTAATTGAATTGATTTTCTCATTTTTACCCATTCATAATAGATTGAATTATTGCATCAAATTAATAGCATTTAATATTGTATTTATTTTAATTACAAGTAATATTTATATATAATTTTTTTTTGACACGTAACATACGTGCAAGCACGTATGCTAAACTAGTTGCTATAATTAAGCAAGAGGCTTATCTCTCAAAGTTTTCCCGTATATTCCTTCTTTAATGATCTTGACTCGATTTTTTGAAATATATAAATAAGAATATTGAAGTCTATGATCCATGAATGCCATATAATATTAGCATATGCTTGGCCATCCTGCTTATTTGATTACTAGTAAAAGCTGTTCGGGCGTTGCTCGAACCCACTAAATATATTTGATTATTTTTACACTCTTATTTGTATAATTAAATTTGAATTTAAATTATAATATTTCTTTCATTTTAATTTGTTTTTCCTTTTTAAAAAATTTATCTAAAAAAGAATGTCTCGTTCTCTTTTTTTTTTTTAACTTTTAAAATTTAACTCTCCACATGACATGTTACCACAAGATCAAAAAATATTATTAATACATTTGAGTCAAATAATTTGACATATATTTAATTTAAGATCACAAAATTTATAAATTTTCTAATTTTTTTTTGCTAAATTAAATAGGAGCAATTAATTAAAATGGATACAATATTTAATTTGGTTAAAAAATTAACCAGACACGGCCTCACATATGTTTTTTTAATCTTGATTTATGTAACACTGATAGGTTTTTTTATATATTTAAAAAAATTAAGATGTTAATTATTGCGACTTATAATATTGTTGTAATTTATAAAGAAATATAATCAAGCAATTGAAGCAGGTACGCCAATAAGTAGCTGTCATAAAAAGATTTAATTAAAAAGTTGATGAAATATTTTTATGGGCCCTATATAACAAAGGAGTAGAAACAGACAACTCAAACAAACATGTTGGCGGAGAGCTGCTTGATTATTGTGACCTATAGTAATTTTTATATCGTTTTGAGTAATATACATAAACACCTTAATTTTTTATATCACTCACACACACACACACACACACACATATTAATTACTTTTTTTTTGACACAAATATAATCATCAGAAGATATTAAAAAAAGTATTTAATTTTATTTTTTTAGTTTCAAAAGAAATTTATTTTATCCTAATTTCACTATTTACATGACTTAAAAGAATTGATCGGGACAATATAGTAAAATCACAGTTGAAATTATTGGAAAAATATCTTATTAGGGATAATATTGGAAAATTATAATCGAAACAGTTAAAGAAATATAATCAAGCAATTGAAGCAGACGTGTCAATAAGCAGCTACCGGTAAAAGATTTAATAAAAAAGTACATGAAATAGTTTTATAGGGCCCTATATGATAAAGGAGTAGAAACAGGCAGATCGACGGTGAGCTGCCTGCTTTGGCGAATTCTGATTGGTTTGATAATAAAGGATTGATCGGGGTGATATAGTAAAATCACAATTAAAAAAAATCTTATTAGGGGTAATATAGTCGAAGCAGCTAAAGAAATATGATCAAACAACTGAAGCAGACGCGTCAATAAGCAACTATCATAAAAAGATTTAATTAAAAAAGTGCACGGAATATTTTTATAGACCCTATATGATAAATGAGCAGAAACAGGTAGCTCAAGCAGACATGACTACAAGGAGCTGTCGGCTTTGGAAGGTTGTGATTGACAGTAGTCACACTTATATATATAGACTAAATGGACAACGCCCGTGCTGCGCAGGGGCTCAACAATTTGAATGGATCATTTGATTTTTTTGTGGGCCTACTATTTATTTTTATCTCAATTTATGCATATTAAATTTTAATATAATTTTTAGATATTTTAAATTGTTAATTATTGTGATTTATAGTATTTTTAATATAACTTTTAAACAATATACATTACTTTCCTTGTCTCAATTTATGAGATGCTAATAAAATTTTAAATTTTTTGATTATTGTGATTTATGTAACTTTTAAATCAGTTTTTAATAATATATGTTATTTATGTGGCACTAATTTGAGAGACAATTGAACTTTTTATATGTGTTTTAAATATTTTAAATTATTAATTATTGTGATTTATAATATTTTATTTACGTAATTTTGAAATCATATATATATTACTTTGTCCCAATGTATTGTAAATTCACAACTAAAACATCAGAAGAAATAATTAATAGAAACGATGTAGCAAAATCAAGTAGCTGAAATAGGCACGTTAATCGACAAGATCGTAAATTTATAGCTACATCAGTTGAAGAAATAATTAATTAGGGGCAATATTGTAAATTCATAACTTTATCAATTAAAGAAATAATTAATAAAAATGACATAATAAAATCAAGCAGCTGAAGTAAACACGTCAATGAACAACTACCTATAAAAATAACATAATAAAATTAAGCAGTTGAAACAGATACGACAATGGAGAACTGTCTGCTTAAGCAAATAGCTGAAGCAGGCATGCCAATACCGAGCTGTTTTTTTAAGAAGAAAAAACTAATTTGGGGCAATATCATAAATTCATAGCTACATCAATTGAAGAAATAATTAATAAAAATGACATAATAAAATCAAGCAGCTGAAACAGTCACGCCAATGGACAACTGTCTGCTTAAACAAACAGCTGAAGCAGACATGTAGATACCGAGTTACCTATAAAAATAACAAATAGTTGTCTGCTTAAGCAAACAACTGAATCAGGCATGTCGATACCGAGCTGCCTATAAAAACGACATAATAAAATTAAACAGCTAAAACAAACACATCAATAAACAACTGCCTGCTGCTCGCTCTTCTATATAGTTATTATATTATATTACTATAGTTAGAAAGAAGATGATAAGGAACAAATAACCAGAGAAGTAAAATATATTTAATAAAGAAAAAGTTTCAAAGTGTTATAAACATATTTAATTTGTAGTGAATGTCTATTATTTGGTTTCCTATTTGAATACCAAGTTAGTTTCTTACTAGGAAACCAAATCAGTTTTTTCCTTATAAATATAAGGATTTTTTCCCTATCAATATAGGGGTTTCCTTCATTGTAAAATAGATCTGATACAATTGAATATTATTCAAGAGCAATAAGAAATCTTCTCTCTACTTTTCTTCTTCATACTTTATAATTTCATAACACGTTATCAGCATGAGACTCTACCGTCTTAAAGAATGAAGGTCAAGTTTCAAGTCTAAGGTATTATTTATATTTATTTATTTTCTCTTTATTTATATGACTAACCTTATGAAACTTGAGTTCGTTGCCCTTCATAGTTTGGGCAAGAACTACCCTTCATGAGTGTTGGAT